>VDFB02267372.1:0-14019 GCA_007258455.2 Sequoia sempervirens | reverse complement strand
GATCCTGTTTTAAAATGATATCCCATTTTTTTTAAATACAAATTTTTGGTCAATTTTTTGGCTTGTTTTTTGGCTTGGAAAATGGATTGGGGACCCAAACCTAAGCTTTGGACTTGGTTTGACCTGCAGCTTGAAGGTCATGTTAATGTCATAGGAAATTAGTGAGTTTGGACATATGTCTGAAGAACTATTTTGCGAATTTTTTTTTTGAAATTAAAACCCATTATAGATGAGATAGTGAAAATTTCAAATATGTAATTTAAAAAAAAAATTGATTAATTTCTCTTATTTTCAATTAATTTCTAATGAAATTGGTCCATAAACTTGAATTATCAGGGTCTTTTAGTATTTTAATAACTTTTGATCAACATATCATTTTGATGAATGGATTGCATGAGAACAAACTTTAGACAATTATTTTCAATTTAAAAAAAAACAAAAGATGATAAGTTTAGGGCATCTTATGTGCGTCGTACACGATTTTTCAAAATGGAAAATATGCCTAATAAAAATTTAACAAAAAAAAATATTCATTAAAAAATTGCAAAAAAATATAAAAAAAAAGCTTTAGTGAGTCACAAATCTTTTCCCAAAAGGATTTAGAAAAATATAATAATTTAGGTCAATATATGGATGTCGTACACATTCATGGCATGGTAAAAAAAGTGATTTTTAAATAGTGGATTTTAGAAACACCTATTGAAACTCAATTTGTACAATTTGGGTAATGAAATAAATTACATATTTGGAAACTAGACTTTGAGAACTACATTTTATGATTTGTGACTTTTTTGAAGATTCCATCTCTAAGTGCTTCAAATTTTAAGGTCAAATGTGTCAAATTCTGAAAATCAGGGGAAAAACTTCCACTTTTTGGCCAAAAAGTGGACTCAACTTCTTGCCAGCACCCATAAAGCCACACAACCATCACATGGCACATTACACACCTTTAGGGGTAGTCTTCACTTTTTTTTGGGCTTAGATCTATCTTGAAGCTAAAAAGAGTAAGGGACAAAAACCAAAAGATTAAAGGAAAATTTTCTTTATAGTTTTGGCAACTCATAGGGGGCCTTCGCTTGTAGAGGCATGAACCAAGAGCTCTAGTAATTCTTGGAGTTTGAGGAAGGAGGAGTGTTTTAATTCCCAATCTACATTAGTAGGTTGAATGAGGGTACATAGAATCTCATATGCCTGATCCAACTTGATGAAACAACTCTTGTGGGGTAATAAAGATGAGAAATGGGAAGGATCTCCTTTATTTCATCAATAGTGGGTGATTGGCTTAGTCTTGGAAGTGTTGTAAGAGTCTAGATTTTGAGTTTGATTGCATCCACCATCTTCTCGATTGATAAAAGTCCTCCATCTAGTGAGAAAAGGGCGGGTAATATGAAATCAAGCAGAATATTGAATTCCTTATTGATCTCATTGACCTTCCCATTCAACACTGCCTAGTGATCTTTTTGTTTTTGATGTGACTATGTAGCAATTGATGAAATTTCTTGCTTTCTTTGAGGTTTCCCTTCGATTGGGAATTATTGCATCTCCTAAAGCTTCCTCGTCGGCCTTGCATTACTTGGAGATTAGGTTCTTTGATTTTGTGGCCTAGAAAGCATAAATTTGTAGAATTTAGTCAACCATCAGGCCAACCTTCTCATTTAATTCCTAAGCATCCCTTAGAAACTGGAAGATTGGCTTCAGGGTAGCAACTGAAACTATGATTCTTTCCCAATGTGTAGATATCAATCCTTTCAATATTGGTAGGATCTTGGATCCTTGTACCACAGGCAATTCTTGATGCAATTGAGATTCCCTTTCCTTCATGTCCTCTAATTGGATCTTTTCTTAGAGGGAATTTTCTAGCTCAAAGTTTAGCTTCTAGATCTCTTCATCATGAGAATGTAAAATAGACTCAATCTCCTACTTCTCTTGTTTCTCCCTTTTCATTTCTGCCCGATCCTTTTGTAGATCATTAGAAGCCTGAATCAGATGTTGTCCAATTCCTTTTGCATGTTCACCTTTTATTGATCTATCATTCTTACTTCCTTTTGCAGTGCATCAGACATAACATTTCCTATGTCTATTTCTCTATCCATCTTCTCCTAGATGTGTTGATATTCTACATTTGTTTTACATTCAACAACCCCAACTTTTAACCTCTCTATCTTGGTATGAAGCTAATCCTAGTCACTTTGAGCCTGTTCGACTAACTTAGTTGCTCATCCCTGCTTACTCTGTAATTTCCTTATGTGAGCCATCTCCACATCCTTTCCCTTTATTTCTACCTACACCCTTTTCACCGTGTCTTTTACGTTTTCCAACTTGACCCCATGCTTCTTTTATTTTTTGTCCAACTTCTCATAATCAATATAGACCACTTTTTGAGTGTCTCTAAGATAATCATATGTAACTTTAAGCTCCACATGCACTAACTTGAGCTCCTCATTTTTCCACCTAAAGTCATTATGTCTAACTCTCATCTACTTCTCTCTAGTTTGGATCTCCTCATTCTTAGTACTAACTAAATTAATAGTCCATATTGTATCATAGGATTTCCTCCACCAAGATAGGGGCTTAAACAAGTTAGCAAGGTGCCCCACACTAGGTGATGGCATATGATCAACCCATATCAAGAGTTGTGGGGGAATTGACATAAGCATATCTATGATATATCGACTAAAGAATTTGAGCCAATCTCATGTCCTAAGTATAACAATGAAAAAATGTAATGAATTAAAATAAGATATAACATGTATAAATATAATACATCAAAAGACTAATAGAAAACAATAATTTGGACCACCAGCTAACCATTCAGGATCTCAACATGACATTGTGGTTGTCATATCAATACTTCCATAAAATTTTGGTGGTGTGGAACATGCCACATTGCTTCTCTCTCCACGCTTGTGTGATGAGACATATGTCTCTCCCCGAGGGAATCTTTGGCCTCTTCTCACTCCTTAGGGACTCCCCCTCTAGGATGTTAATCCTCCTCCTCTTCATCATCAACATATGTTGTGTCCCTATCTAAAAATTAATCTCCTCTATGTCATCTCCATGGTTATTGGGGAAAGGTCTAACATCACTTGTATAATGACCGATAGGGAAAAATTGCTTAGGACAAATATTCCTCTACTTCCTATCATAAGTAATCAATGTGCCTAATTCATCGTAGTTATATGTTGGGAGTATGTCTTGCTCCTCATACTTTGGATCACTAAGGGAGACATTTGTGAGTTTGGAATGGTGGACATCTTATGGCCTAGTGCTATTGCATGAAGATCTCAGGTATGTAGGTCGCACACTAGGTTTTTTTTTGTACCTAACTAAACTATCTCATGACACAATCATAATATAATGGCATAATGATGTAATTGTGTCATCAAACTAGTAGTTTGTATTGCTATATCCTTAATGGTTGAGAGACCAAACCTATCCACTATTGTAGATTCTTGTATAGTCTTCATAAAATATCACCCTCCTCTAGTTGATCAAAGGTGATTCTCGAGTGCAATAAGTATCCACACTTCCAAGGCTTCCTTAGAGTATAATATAAGGGAACAATGAACTATATATTTGGCATCTATATATATTAAGCAACCAAGCTCATACTATATATGTGAAATCATGCTCTATCTCCAAGACTATACTATATGACACACCCCTATCTTCTAAATAGTATAAACTAGGTCCCCATTAAGTTGTGTGCCTCATCTTCCTAGTGCTAGAGCTAAGGCAATGGAAATAATGAGGATCCATCCAATAAATGGTATAGTAGGTCCTGAATGAGGCAACCACTCAAAGCTTAATGGGATTGCAAGGATTAGAATCACTATCCCCATGATCACTAGTGTAATAAAATAGATCCCTCATTACCTCCTCAGTGGTATGAAAATCATCGTAATGTACAATATCACCTCACACAGGAATTTTGAAGATACAATGTACATCCTCAAGTGTAACTATCATCTCCCCTATTGGGAGATGAAAGGTGGACATATTTTCATTCCACTACTCAATATGTACCATCAAAATAACATCATGATATCTCATCCATGACATGATATACATCAGATAAAATCTAGTCATACATAAATTTGTCATTCCTCCTACGAAAGTTGTGATAGTTTCTCTCAAACTAATGAGAAAAATTTTCTTTGTAGTCTTTGTCGAGCACGTGGTGGAGTATGTAAGAAATAAGGATATTTATCACTTACATAGTAAAACTAGTGATCAAGCAATATAGACATAATAATTTTGAAAACTATAAAAAGGTTCCTTTTTGGGATAGAGGTGCCAAAAAGGGACAGAGGTGGCATTTTTAGACATAAGAACCAAAAATGGACATAAGCACCCATAGTGGACATAGACAATATGATTTCTAGAAAATTATAGAAAAATGATTAGATATTGCCAAAAGTTACAAAGAAAAGGAAAAAGAAAAAAAGAAACTCATCGTTTCTGCCACCTCACCTCGTGCAATGTCCTCTCATTGAATATCAAGCCTCAAGGGCTGATATGCTTGTCGTTTAGACATCCTCACTACTTGGTGAATTAGTAACCCTCTCTAAACCTTCAAGATGTAAAAGTGAAAATGATTGTCAAGAAGATAATTTTTCTATAACATATAGTTAATCTAAAAATAGTAGCTATCGTTCAAAGCATTATAATGGGGGCTAATGAACTTTTATTTTGATGTCATCTGCTACTTTAGCTTTGTAGTATTGTCCACATTCATTCCACAAGTTTGTGTTGTGATCTTAGGACATAATCACAAGAATCTTCATCACCAACATATAATAAATTGGAAGAGCTAGGAGCCAAGATTGCTATGATTGAAAAGAAAGTTGTGGATCGAGGGGATTATGGTCTCAGCGAAGAAACTTGGTACCATGCTAATAATAACAAAAATATTGAATTTGAGGCTGAGAACATGAAGAACACCATCAAAATTGTTGCAGACAAAAACAACCGAATGGCCAAACACAACACCATTATAATTAATGGTATGACTGAGAAGTTAGATAGAGCCCAACAGGGGTCTCTGGTGGTGGACCTAAACGAGACCAATGATGAAAGCCAGGAAATGGATAACATCATGATATCTCATCCATGACATGATATACATCCAATAAAATCTAGTCATACATAAAGTTGTCATTCCTCCTACAAAAGTTGTGATAGTTTCTCTCAAACTAATGAGAACAAGTTTCTTTGTAGTCTTTGTCGAGCACGTGGTGGAGTATGTAAGAAATAAGGATATTTATCACTTACATAGTAAAACTAGTGATCAAGCAATATAGACATAATCATTTTGAAAACTATAAAAGGGTTCCTTTTTGGGATAGAGGTGCCAAAAAGGAACATAGGTGCCATTTTTAGACATAAGAACCAAAAATGGACATAAGCACCCATAGTGGACATAGACAATATGATTTCTAGAAAATTATAGAAAAATGATTAAATATTGCCAAAAGTTGCAAAAAAAGGGAAAAAGAAAAAAGGAAACTCATTGTTTGTGCCACCTCACCTCGTGCAACGTCCTCTCATTGAATATCAAGCCTCGAGGGCTGATATGCTTGTCGTTTAGACATCCTCACTACTTGGTGAATTAGTAACCCTCTCTAAACCTTCAAGATGTAAAAGTGAAAATGATTGTCAAGAAGATAATTTTTCTATAACATATAGTTAATCTAAAAATAGTAGCTATCATTCAAACCATTATAATGGGGGCTAATGAACTTTTATTTTGATGTCATCTGCTACTTTAGCTTTGTAGTATTGTCCACATTCATTCCACAAGTTTGTGTTGTGATCTTAGGACATAATCACAAGAATCTTCATCACCAACATATAATAAATTGGAAGAGTTGGGAGCCAAGATTGCTGCGATTGAAAAGAAAGTTGTGGATCGAGGAGATTATGGTCTCAGCAAAGAAACTTGGTACCACGCTAATAATAACAAAAAGATTGAATTTGAGGCTGAGAACATGAAGAACACCATCAAAATTGTTGCAGAGCAAAACAACCGAATGGCCAAACACAACGCCATTATAATTAATGCTATGACTAAGAAGTTAGATAGAGCCCAACAGGGGTCTCTAGTGGTGGACCTAGACGAGACCAATGATGAAAGCTAGGAGAGAACCAGAGCCAATCTGAAGAGAAAGGCCCCCCGACTCCGAAGATGATTCAAATTTTTAAAAAGGGAGTCCACGACATGTAGAATTTGGAGGTGGAGACGGAGTCTGTCCTCAAGACTCTGGGTTAGTTGCAGCCATTTTTTTGTTGTCTACTCTGCTGGCCTTTTTTGCTTGACCTTTTTGGTCTGTTACGATTGGTTGTTGTTTGCTCCGTCCTTTTCCTTTTTGGCAGCTGGTGTTTGCTCTTGGACTTTCGTTTCCTTTCCTTATTTTTGTAAACTCTATGGTTTTGGGTCCCTGTAAAACTTGTTTTACCCTTTATCAAAAACATATAATAAATCGATGTCCAATACATTTTGGGATAGCATATTCTACTTGAATTTCCCTACCTTTAAAGTGATAAAATATTGTTTACCTTCCTTTAGGAATATTCCTCACAAACCCCTATTATCCTAATAGAATAATTAGGATATTTCATCTAGACTTCTTTTGTGTGATACCAAAGCTTTTCCACCTTGTTATATCAAAGGATATTGAAAATAAATAGTCTTTTCTTATCTAAGTACACATTGATAGACATAAAAATGTAATTTATTTTAGGAAAAAATCTAAACATATCATGGCTAGAGATTGATTATAGTTAGTTATTTTAATTGTAAAATTATATGATGTGGAATTAAATAAGATGTGATTACAAGGTGATATCATTAGAGAAAACTTCAACATTGTATGGGACAAACAATCCTACATGGCATCTAAAAAGAACTTGATTTATCAATTTTGTAATCTCCCCTAAGCTATTTATAAATCACCTAGATAGATCCGAATGATAAAATGATGATGATGAGAAAATACATTATTCTAAAAGCTTATTATAAATTTAGTAGATGGATCAGCTATATATTTATTTTTAGTTTTCCAAAATTTCTACATTTTATTACATCATCTCTTATCTAAAAGTTAAATTAATTGATTGTCTTATTTATTGAATTTAAAAATAAAATTATGAATAATGACTAAAAATAAAATAAATTATGTTGTGAGTCACAACTTATAAGGATATGATAATAACAAAAGGAACATAACATAATTTCACAAAAAATAGAGTACCAGACATTATATTACTTCTGCTGATCTCTTTTGAATTATATAGTAATGAAGAACGGAAGGGTAATGAAGATCTCAAGTTTTTGGATTAGCAAAGGTAGACTTCAAAAGTTTCAAAATTTATAAAGAATATGTATAACGTAAACTTTAATCTTGTCATTGAAATGAATAAATTTTTAAAGTCTACCTTTGCTAATCTAATGTTTTTGGATTATATAATAATAAAGAACGGATGGAGAAATGATATTTTTAACATTTTAAATTTCTATTGTTGCAACAGATACGATTTCCATGTCCACAAATCCTTGTGGCTTGTTAATAGGAATCCACCTCTCACTGGTAACTGCCCCAGGCTTATACATATAAAAGACTGAATGCCCTGAATTCAAGGAAGTACTCTTATAACCGCTCAAGAAAATTCTATCCCACAACACTGTCACACGAATGAAGGTTAGTTGTTGAGGGAGGGGTTCCAATTCTCTCCACACTTGTCCTTCGCGATCATATTGCTCCACTCCTTCCCTTCCAAAGGCATATAATTGTCCAAAAGCATAAAGAACTTGGACATATCTGGAATCACCCAACGTATTTTCCAAAGTTGTCCACTCTCTTGTGTTAGGGTTAAATCTTTCAGCTTTGTTATTGAAAATACCAATGACATAGAACATGCCTTCTACAAAAACACCCCTACAGAAGCCGATATCTTGGTGCATCTTAGGAAGAATCTCCCATTCATCTTCATCTACCTTGTAAAGCGCTGCATCGCAGAGATTATTATCACATTCGCCAAGCCCTCCTCCAATGTAAATGGATCCTTCAGCTGAGGCAGAACATGCAAACATGGATGCAGATGTGGCAGTGGGAATTTCAGCACCTTGCTGCCATGAACTAGTTTTGAAATCGTATATCAAAATCCTTCCAGTCTCATGGTTATCATGTTTCAAAGCCATTAAAACGAGTTTTTGATTCACAAAAACGAAATGAGAAACAAATGAGATATGAAATCCAGTTGGAATAGGAGGGAGCCTTTGCCATGATTGATCGATAGGGTCATATATAGTTATCCCAGCGCGCTGGAGTAGACATATACAATTTTGAGGCATCCCAAAGTCATTTCTATCTGAATTGAACTGGGAGCATTTCATTCTTTTAGTCATAGGTTTCAAGATCTTGCTCCTGTGAGATTTGTATGCCACTATTTTGAACTTGTGTCTAGCTATTTTTTCGGGGACTTCCCGCAAAATCTCCATTACCAACTCTTTCTTCTTCAATTGGAAATAAAAGTCTACACTTCCACACTACGTGCAGAATTTGCAGCAATTCAGAAAATTACAAATAAAAGTGTGTAAGAGATTGTTCGAACTCTAGTCTTTCTTTGTATTCAGCTTAGCTAGAACAGATCAGGTTTTCTTATAGCTAACTTCCCATCAGATTCAAAGACCACACCGTTAGGGAACGCCCTTTGGATACTTAAAAATGGAGATTATAATTAATAGAAAAATGTTTTTTGATTGGATCTTTTTATAACCAATAAGATTAGTTTATATTCTACAAATTGCTTGTAAGGAAAATTATGGTTTTCCCTAATTACAAATTATACACAATAAATAAATAACTTAGTAAGTAATCCATCGTGGGAATTTTGACCTTGGAAATGGAATTTCTTTTTAATCCATAAGATTAATTTGTATTATACAAATTGCTTGTAGGGAAAAATAAAGTTTTTCCTTATTACAGATTATATACTATAAACAACTCAATAAGTAACCCATCGTGGATTTTGACATTAGAACTGAACAATAAATGTAGAAGAAATCTAGATGAACGAATATGCTGCTGAAGATGCGTGGATATTATTCAGCAATGTGCTAATAAATAGGGCCTTGTGAGATTAATGCATTATAATAACTGATTGTAATCCACTTTAGATTTGGGTCTTGTGAGATCAATGCGCAAGAATAACCGATTGTACTTCACTTTAGATTTGTATTAGTCAATCTGAATTATGTGTAGTGTAGGAAATTGTACTCCGTAGTAAGTGAAAGTACAATTTCACATTTAATTTCGACCAATTTTAGTGACCTTGCATTTATGCATGTTAAAACCTCATTAATGAGCCCCTAATACCCTTTATTATGTATCCCAAGGCCTATTTTATTTATTTTCTGACACTATAAGCCACATTGAATAAACGCTATTAATTAAATTAATACCTCAAGACTATAACCCTTTAAGTGCCTAAAACTCAACATAAGACATGTTTTTTGAGGCATTTCAAGGTCTTAAATTCAAATTCCAAGTATCAACTTTTGAAATTTAATAAATGGAAAATTAGAAAGAACGGCTATAAAACTAAGTTTCATATTCATTTTACACTAGTAAGGAAGAGAGATTCACATGAGATCACAAACATTTATATTCAAGAGAAAGGAAAAAATCAATCAAGCATTCAAAACTAAAGTCTTGGAGCATCATTCTACTTATTTTTGTTGGTCTTCAAACTCTTTTTGTCAACAAGATCAACCATTGTCAAACATTGATGAGAGATGCCTATGGAGGGTCATGATGGATTCTAGGTTTTGGGAGATGTACTAGACATTCAACCAAGCCTAATGACTTGTTTCCTAAGTGGTTTTTTCTTCTATTATCATTCTACTTTCTTCCTAAAGGAAGGTATATTTTATTTTATGACTTATTAGGGTGAATTGAGATCTACCAAAGTAGGTCTTCATCATTGTTAATGTTCATTTAGGGATCTTATTCTTAGGGTTTTCTTGCATTTTAAGCTCTCTTAATCCTAGAAACACTTAAGGATAGGGCTTGCACACACATTTTATGTTTAAGATCTATACTTTTCATCAAGTTTTAGCTCTCAAACTTGGGGTTTGACTGAGGTAAACCACTATCCTCCATCAAACAACAAATTTTTTTGTAGATTTATCATAGGTCCAATTACGGGAATGAAAGTTCAGAGTTAAAGGGAATAAGTGTGGGTTTCAAGCTCAAATATCAAGTTTAGAAATTTTTAGAATAGGGCACATGGATCAATTCACCCATGGGAAAATGAGTTCCTAATACGCTTGTAGAAATTGCATTTTGTGAAAAGTGCATAACATTTACTTTTCCTATATTTTAAAGAAACTTTGTTGTTTCTCTTAATATTATGCTTAATCTTCAATATGCAAGTGATAGATTACAATTTGGAGTGGATTTGTTATTTTTAATTTTTCTCCCCAAAGTCCAATTTGACCTTGACCCCCATCCTCAACACAAAAAGGAAATTTGAAGATTCTCACAAAGGGTTGATTCACCTTAGGGTTGTTACTCAATTTTTTGTGAGGATCTCATTTCATAATGACAATAGAGTAGGACCCATTTTCCCTCTTTGGATCCACCTTTCTATTTTTGGAAATCCCTTTTTTTCTTCATTTTATTTTGGTGAACCCAACATTCTACAACCAAATTCTAAAAATTGGAGTCCTTTAACCCTAAATATGAGTTTTTCACTAAGTTTGCATTATTTTTTCATTAGTTGCATTACATTGAGGGTACACTAATCTTGCATTAGTGAAATTTACATTTAGGATTTACTTTTGCATGTTTGCATCACTTAAAGTCATAAAAGATTAAAAAAATTACTTTAGGTTTGCATTTATTTTGTATTGTACTTACATCAAGATCATCATTGAATCATCTAAGTTTAGGTTGAGATTCAAAGTGCATACTAAAAATAGTCACTTAGTTCATCATTTCACCTTACTTAGACTTGTATTTAGATAAATTAATCTAGAAAAAATTGTTATAGAAACCACAGTTACAGATTAAAAATAGAAATTGCATTGAATAAACTCAGAATCTAAAAATTTGGTTTTAAAAAACCTTAAGCAAGGACCTATTCTCCCATGGGAAATTGAGTACATGTACAAACCTTTTAGATAAGCTTTTGGGTGATTTTTTGTCCTTTTTTTTGCATTTTTGTTGCTATTTTCAAATCTAAGAATTGGTTTCTTGAAATAGTTTTTTTGTACATTCAAGTTATTGCTTATTTAGTTAGATTTCACAACATTGTGGAGAAGATTTCTTGCATATTTTAGTTTGAGATAGTGTTATATTTCTATATTTCTCTTTCTTTTTCAATATCATTGCATTATGACATAGATTAGTTTACATTTTTCAATCACTAGAAAACATAAACATAAACCAAAAAAATTAAACAAAACAAACAAAAGACAAACAAAAAACACAAATTGATGAAACACTTAGAGAAATCATAGTCATTTGACCATGTCAAATGACTTTTTCCAAGTTAGCATGTCCCTCAAGCCCTTTAGTAGTGATGACTTTTATATTTAGATGAATCCCTTGAGGATTTCATGTCACAAGGTTCATCCACTAAGACTTGTCAGAGTAAACTGAAATAAAGAGATTTTAACGTAATTACACGCCAACTTATTCTTTACCCACCCTCACACCAACCTCAAGTTTAAAGCAAATCCATGCTTATTTTAGAACCAACTAAAAATAAACCATTAGCACTAGGATATATCTTGAACATTACAAGACAACTCAATAATAACAATGTTTCACATCAACCAAGTTACAATACAATTGCTCATAGATATAATACAAGGAACAATAGGAAACCACAAACCACTCCAATTTAATTACTATTACCTCAACCTATCTTTCCTAGTGCTCCTTGTTTACCTTTACATAATGGAAAGGAGTATTATCTTGTTGAACAACTTAAGAATAATTTTGATAAGAGATCCTTATGGGATCTTTTTCAAGCCTTACCTAACTACAATAGTATGCTTCAAATAGTCTTATTATAAGTTGTGGTTCCTCCAAATACAAATCCAAATGAGGTGGCAACCCTCATTCATGGAATGAATGCAGTTAATATAGACATTTTTTTTTAGCAAAGCAATTTACCCTCCTTGGAAGTTCAAAAACAACATTAAGCCTTTAGAATAATAGCCATTATTAATCAAGTTGGAGTAAGGAGAACCCTTGTTGACAATGGGTCATCCCTTAATGTGTGTAGCATAAACCTTTTTCATATAATTTGAATGGATAAGAGAAAAAATGAATCTAATTATTTTTCCATTCATGGGTTTGATAACATAGGAAAACAACCGTTTAGTGTGATCACATTACCTATTACATTCGGAAGGGAAACATTAAAAACTCTTATCCATGTTATGCCTAACAATATTTCATACAATCTCCTCTTGGGTAGACCATGGATTCATGAAATGAATGTAGTGCCTTCAAATCTTCACCATTTAATGAAGTGTCTACAAAAAAAATTGTACACAGTCAAAGCCGAACTTGAAGTCAAAAGTTGTAAACTAAGAAAAAAAAGGATTTTTTTTTTAAATATTGATACCATCTTCAAAAGTGGAAATTACACAAGACTTGAAGAAAAATAAAATCATACTAACGAAGTCATGAAGTTAATGGAAGACGATTGGGGTTCCTTAGATTTAACACCAACATTCATGGGAGAGTACAAGATAAAAAAAATAACCCAAAAAGGGAAAAGAACCAATTGTGATGTCAAAAAAAAACCTGGAGGAAGCCTCACAAGAATCTACATCATCCACTCAAGAAGAAGACACAAGTTATGCAACAAGCTTTGACGATGTTGATTATGAATAACAACCAAATTTGAAAGAAATTGAAAAGCCTTATGGAAGAGGTTATGAGCTCTTGAAACATCTTGGTTATAGTAGAAAATGATGTGGTAGAAAATAAAAAGGTATCCATGTTCCTATAGATCCTACCACACAAGAAACAAAAGGTGGTCTTGGATATTGTGCTTATTGTCTTAATAAAATGTATGCACCTCAAACATGCAACTCAAAAATAGGTCAGCACCAAACACCTCTGTATTAAAAACAAGTGAAGGAAGACCATGCCATGGGTTAACCAGGACCCAAACCTACATCACCACATTTCACAACACATTCATAACCAACGAGGTACCTCCAAAAATAGAACTAGCATGCCAAATTGACTAAACCAAAAATAACACTACGAAGGACTACATACACACTTCTCGAGATATGACAACATGTGGACCGCACAAAAGCACTCTAAAATCCAAGAATATTCTAGACTCACCTTAAAACTCTACAACACTGCCACAACCACTCAAAACAAAGAAAACCTTTATCTTGTGTAGCAAGATGTAATACAACTAAACTCCAACATAAGAAGTACACTTGTAGAGAAACTTAACATGATCCAATCAAATTTAAGCTCAATACAAAAAATATAAACATGTTACTAGATCTACAAGACAAGAAAATTTAATGTGCAAAAATGTAGAGCAACCTCATTTCTCCCAAACAACCTTCTCAATAAATAGACATACTAATAAATACAACTTCCACTTTTGTATGATCTAGAATATGAAACTCTAGATATAACAAATATGAACACCTTTGATCATTACATCCAAAAAGAATAATCTATCTTCAACCATGAATAAATGTAGAGAAAAATGAAAAACACAATTTAGGCACATTGTACACTCTTTAATTCAAATTTTCTTAAAAGTATTTGGAAGTCAAGTGAACCAATTGCAATTGGAACACATACTCATCACATACATCAATGATAACACTGATGATAGGACCACAAAATAGTGAAATTTTTTCCAACAAATTCATCTACCTCTGCATAGAAGGGGTTGACAATGCCAACAACAACCATCTCCCCAACCAACAATATCTGTAACTATAATGGAGGTTGACAACAA
>VDFB02267371.1:0-42267 GCA_007258455.2 Sequoia sempervirens | reverse complement strand
TCTCCTTGCTTTCAAAATCTAGGGCTTGCTCAACAAGCAAGCTTTATTACTAAATCTAGAAAGAAGATAACATCTAAAACCCTAGAAAGCAGAAAAAGCGGGAAACGCCAACTATTACATTTTATCTTCTTTCTCTTCTCAAAGAATGGATAAGGATCATTCCAAGAATAGAAAGAAAGCGGGAAAGAAAGCTTCTAGAAGAAAGCTGCTTTAAAGCTCGATCACATCCGCTAGGAAATTAGAAACTACGTCCCGATTCGGTGCATCTATGCCCTCAATAGCAAAGCACCGCTTTTCAAAAATATCTTCAGCATCTGCGATAGATCTCAAGAAATCTTTGACCTCATTGGCCACTTTCTCGAACTTTGCTGACATCACTGAAATATGACCTATCCTTCCGCCAACTGGATTGCAACTGCAAACTACACTCTGGAATTGATCTTGCACTTCATCAAGCCCGACATAGGAACCATCTTCCAGGCTATACTAAGAAGGAATCTCTATGATAAACTCATTGATGAAAAGAAGAGCTTCAATCACCCTTTGTCTGTAGGCGATGAATTCTTCGGATATCCTCTCATAGGTTTTAACTTTGAAAACATGACGCTCTCTCCAACCAAGGATTTGTATCTTGTGTTCTTTTGAAACTGCTGAACCATAGGCTGTGTCTAAATCAGCAATGATGATCTCATGCCTTGGTCTAACTTCAACCAGTGTTTGTTCAAATCCTTGGATACCTTGACATAGCTTATGAGCGTCTTCCCTTAACTGGAACATCCGTGCCAAGATTTCCCTTCCTCGAACAATGAAACTCTCGATCCACTCTTGAGTTTCTTTCCCATAAATGACCAGCTGTCTTAACTGTTGATGATCAACTGGTGTCTCTAGAATCTGGGGCAGCAACTGGGTTACCTGTGAAGAACCATGAACAAGGTTAGAAATGAAAAGCCTGAGCTGTTGATTTTCAGCCTTGAGGGTTGCCTTGTCCTCTCCATCCTTGAGTACTCTTTTTTGAAGGTTTTCGGACACAACTTTGAAGAGACTCAAATCTGCATGTCTAGTATTTCTACCAAGATTGGCCTTGACCATGACGAAGTCATCCATATTCACCTCATCCCTGTTCTTGTCTTTCGGGGGCAATGCAGTCTCCATGACTATCTCGTTATCAGGATTCCTATCAAAGTGAACTTGTTTCTTTGCCTTCTTCTTAGGAGGTTCCCGATAGATGTTATCAAGATCATCAACACTCATCTGATATGAAGGCCTTCTTCTAACCCTTCCTAAGGAGTTCTCAAGCCAAGACACGGTAGTATCTTTACTAACTTCCTCAGGAGGTAAATTGTAATCTCTTCATCATCTTCGATATCAAGGTCGATGTGGATTGGTAAAGAACCTGTCAAAGGTACAGAAACATGTGTCGAAGGTGGCTCCTCTGCTTCACTTCGCGAGGTATGGAGCTCGTCGGGGAGGAACCGAGATCAAGGCGGCGCATGCAATGGCTATGCCTAAAATTCAACTTCTTTTTGTTTTGTTTGGCTACCACTACCCCGCGCTCTTGAGTAGAAGCGCGCTGCCGCTTCATTTGTGCTTTCACGGAAGAGGGTGTCTTTGTGACTCATACGCTGTTCTGGAATGGAGTTCTTCCTTTTAAGGACTAGGAAAACCTTACTATGTTCAAGGACTTGTCTTGTCCTGTCTTCGACTGAAAGGGATTCCTTATTAGCCCAGTTGACTTGTGAAAGGGGCTGATCTTCTATTCACTTCTGAGTATACATCGGGAGAAGCACATCCTCGTCATCATCTGATAACCCTTCTATGTCTTCATTTAAGCAGTCTTTCATTTGATGGAGAGTAAGTCTGCTATAACTACGTCTCCGCACCTCGAACTCATCTGTACAATTAGCCCAAAAATCTTCAAGTGTGGCTACATGATCATAGTTCTTCTCAAGTCGGCCAGTGTAGACACCATGAGGATCAAATGATCGTCTCTCGCTGTAGGACTTGAGGCCGAGTTTATATAACTCATCTCCCATTGCCTTGGCATTTGCAGCAGTCCTGCATGTGTATATACCCAACCCCAATGGGAACTGAAGAGAGGGTTTCCTTCTATTTCTCAAGACTGCATGAACATCGTGGGCCTATCTCAAGAATTCCATGAAGACGACCTCGTCTGACAGGTACCTTGGTAACATGAGCAGGGCACCTGAATAGCCATAGACCTTGAGATAGGTGAAAGTGGGAAACTGTATAAACCAATCCGCCCATTCCGCCATCGCTGTCCTAGCAACTGAAGATATACGAACATGTAACTCGTTGTCCAGGTCCCGCACAGTGTACATCAGAAAAGCCTCGTTCACCCTTTTGTAGTGATGCAACGACTTTGTGAACTCCAACTGGGGATAGTAGTTATATATGTGTTGTATGCTCAATGATCCCTCGGTGTTCAACCCTCTGAATTGACCTTGATAGGCCACCAGTTAGACTAGGTAAGACACCATGTGGAATACATGAAATTGAAAATATTTTGTTATTTGCTAATGTAGACAGTCACTGACCAAGGTAGGCCAGTCGTAGAACTCGGTTTTCTTCATGATGTGGGGTATGGCGTAAAACATCCAGGGTTGAAACCTGGTGGCATCTTCTGAGCCAGTGACCCTATTGAGCAAGGTGATAATGATGGCAATCTCGTCCTTAAACTCTCCTCGCCCGACATTCTTTGGCAGAGTCTTATGCTTTTCTTTCATCCACCTCTGCACAATCTTCTTACTGTATTTATCTTTGTGCACATTCCATATCCTTTCACATTCGCCCTTTGAGAGAGTTACGCTTTCAGGCCATGGGGGAATGGAAAAACACTTCTCAATCATATCAGGCTTTAGACTGCAAATCAATCTACCATCTGCTGACTGGATCTCCCTAGTGGCCGGGTTGTAATGCTTGATGCAAGCGATTACGAACTCAAGACTCTAAACTGATATAGGAATTGATGCTGGTGCGAGGAGTCCAGAATGTCCCAGGTTCCTGATTGAGGTGTTGCCTGCGCTCTCCAAAGCGTGTGGGTGGAACTCTTGGCCAATCAGATGCGATAAATGCCGGTATTTTTGCGTGCGTCGTGACGCGAGCTGATTCAGTCTTGAAAACATTAGAGGTGTACTCCATTTGAGGAAACCTTGAAGAATGGCTTGCCTTAGTTCCGACAAGTTCGAGGCAATTTCTATTTTAGAATGCTTTGATTTTCTTGCTCCCAGCGGACAAATCTTTTTGCGAGAAATTGTGAGAAGCGGAACGCAGGAACTTCATTACAAGACAGCTGCGAGATCGTCCGTTTTTGAAAATTTGAATTTTGCTGAAAAAGCGGCAAACCCTAATTTCTTCCAATTTTTCTCACGAAAAACGGTTTTGTTGAATATGATGAAATCAGTTGGTAAATCAGTTGAAACTTTCTTGAAAAAAGCTGTGATATGGGTTTTCTTCAGAAAGCTGATTGGAAAGGACCCAGATGGTTGAAAACTGAATGCACTGAGGATTTCTCTGACATGCAAGATAAAAGCAGCTGCTGCAACTTGATGAAGTTCTTGAAAATTTCCTTCAGAAGATTGAAGTGAAAAGACCCAGATGATTGAAAACTGAAAACTTTGGCCTTCTCTTTGAAAAGTTTGATCTTTTGGATGAAAAAGCTTGAAAAAGCAAGGGTTTATGTTTGCTGGTTTGAAAAATCTGATGAAAAACCAGCAAATATGAATTCTTGAATCATGAAAATTCTTCAAACTTGCTGCTCCAACTTTCTCCTCTAACTGCTACCTACAAAAATAATGAAAATTACATGAAAGAAAGATGTTAAATAGACTTTAGGGCTTGAATTAGGTTTTGCTTTCTTTTGCTTTTATTTCAAAACCCTAAAATCTCTGTTCAATGCACTTGGACGCCTCTTTCTCCTTGCAATTTCGAAACTTCTTGAAAATCATGAAAAAATTTCTAAGGCATGAAAAGTTGGGCGCCCTTCTTCACCAGGGGCGCCCACTTTAAGCAATGTTAGCCATTTTTCTGATATTTCCAACTTTTCTTCGCTTTGACCTCCTACTTCGCCTCGGATTTCCCGTTTGTTGATTGATCCGACAAGCGAGCTGAAAGATCCATCGCGGAGCCAGACTGATTTTGAGGAGCATGTTCTGGAGGTGCTTCTGGCTAAAAACTTGATCTCGACCTCCGAATTCATAGATGCCTTTTCCTTCCAAGGGCGCCCACTTTATCCAGAGTTAGCCATTTTTGTCTGACTTCAAATTTCTTCATTAACTCTTCTACAGATGATCTCGTTGAATCTGGAACTCCGGGCGTCAGATTGACTAACGGTTATGCTCATCGCGAAGTTGACGAAGAACTAGGAGGGGTCTTCTGGAAGAGATCTTGTCAAAAAGTGGATTTTGACCCCTCAAAAGTTTGGGCGCCCTTCTTCACCAAGGGCGCCCATGTTCACCAGACTTAGTTTATTTCTATCACTTTTTGTGTTTGCTTCTGAACTTTGAAATTCAACTCTTGCCGGACCCTCTGTTCAGCTTCTTATATCTGGCGACTGCGACATCCGATAGACGTGCTGAGTATCTTGTTGGAAAGCTGGATCAAACGTGAAGAGATCGTATTAGAGACACTTCGGCAAAATCCTCTGTTTGAGCTCCTGAAAACTTGGGCGCCCTTCTTCACTAGGGGCGCCCAAACTCACCAGACTTAGTCAATTTTATCTTTGACTTCCTTCAGAGTTTGAAACCTTCATTTTGTACCTTTGACTTCGATTTGAATTTGCTGAAGATTGAGCAGTCGGATGATCTAACGGAGACAGGCACGTCGAAGCTGGTTGAATACTGAAAAGAGCAAGCATATTCTCAAACCCTAATTGCTGGATTAGGTTCCTCAAAAAGTTGGGCGCCCTTCTTCACCAGGGGCGCCCACTTTATACAGAGTTAGTCAAATTCTGATAATTTTCATTTTCTCTTGTTCTGACATGAGTCTAGATACCTTCGTTCAACGCTGAATTCCTGATGACTAGATAATCTGTTGATTCGCGGGCTTTATGCTGCGGTAGCGAGAAGAACTAAACAGAAACTTTGAAAGGCGGATCCATAAACCCTGTTCAACCCGGTGTACCCTAAAAGATGGGCACCCTTCTTGACGGTAGCCCAAACTCCCACCAGTGTTAGAAAATTTCATGCATTTTCAGCTTCTTCATTCATTATTTGCTCACCAGCTCACCTTAAATGAGATGCTATGAGATAATGGAATGATAAAGCCTAATGACTAAATGACCTCCATTAATGGCTCAGGCTCACGGTATGCTTTTGAAAAGCGGGAATAGACTGATGGGAATAAAACTGATTATTTTTGAGATTACGGTACCACCACGATATGGGCGTATTTTGGGCCAATCAAAATCAGTTTGGACCACGGATAACTTTCCTATTTAGAAAGTTTTGCCGATTATCCATTTCGAAAACCAGAAACATTACTAATTTTAGAAAATTTCTAAAAATAGCAATTTTTCTAAAATTTAGGGATGAAAAACTGAGATCTGGGTTTTGTAGGTTAAGCTTCTTTGAGCAGACCCAAATCGTCAGAATTTGAAAATTTGCATTTTAACCCCTCATGCAAGACATGCACACGCAAATTTTGACCTTTTTGATTGATTTAACAAGACTTTTACTCATTTCTTCAAATATGCAGGTGTAACAAAATTTAATTTTGGGGTACAGCAGTTACCAGAAGCGGAGCTTTGTATTTGGACCGATGAAATCTTTGATGAATTGATCTCATTTGGTGGTGATTAGCTTATGAAATCTGAAGGACTCTAAGTAATTCATGTAAACTTTGTGTTACATCCTTTATTTAGATTTACATTTGTGTTTTGTTTATCTTTGGTTGAATGATCTACAAGACTTTGTGCTTGTAATTATTCATGCTCTTTGGATACTATTGTTGAATGATCTACAAGACTTTGTGCTCTTAATTATTCATGCTCTTTGGATACTTTGGTTGGATAATCTACAAGACTTTGCGCTTGTAATTGTTCATGTTGTTGAAGGAATTGCTGCATCTAAGAAGACTTTGTGCTTCTAATGCGAAAAACGATACACCTATCACAAATCCACCATTGATAAAGCTACGGAACGACTTTGTGCCTTCGTGAGCTTTCCCTTTTATTTTACTAGTTTATTGTTAATCACTTCTGGTACCTCTACGCTTTGCTTTGACAAGATAGAGGTATTGGCATTACTGCTCGTTGTTAGTTTAGAGTTATAGTGAATTGAGAACTTCCAACAGTGAAGCATTGTAAATATCTTCTCTGAAAAAAGAGAGAAGGATGAATGTAACACACCCCCCCCACTTCGTAAGTATTGTGTACATTTTGTAATTACTTGTTTGTTTTAATATTGCTTTTGTCAACAATAAGAAGGGCGCCTCCCCTTTCTGAGAGGAGAGATTCACATCTCACATAGTTGTGGCTGAAGTCCTAGTTGTGTAATCTATTGAAAAGCTGATTACATAATTTTCACCCAACAGTTTTTTGGCGACTCCGCTGGGGACACGATACGCATTCTAAAGCCTCATGCTTTCGTTTGAAGTATACCTGTGTCCTTTTTTATTGTAATTTATTTTCTTGTAAGTTTTTCAAGATTTCACCGACATGTAAATGGCTGCTCAAGGTCCTTGGGAAAATGCTTTTGGTCCGTTGAGCCTAGTTTTACCCCTACATGGTCTTCCTGAAGGTTCACGGAAGAACTTTCCCAAGTTTTTTGGTGATGGACAACAACATCCTGAAGAGCACGTTGTTGCTTTCTACATCGCTTGTGGAGTTCATGGTGTTGAATACGAAGATGTATCTATAAGGCTGTTTGTGGAGACTCTCCAAGGCGTTGCTGCAGATTGGTTTTATCATCTGGCACCACATACCATCAAAAATTGGGCAACTCTCATAGCCAAGTTTGAAGGAAAATTCAAGCCTCCTGAAGACGCTCATGCTTTGTTGGCTCAGCTCACCCAGTTGAAAAAGGAATCTCACATGCCTATGTGCGAGTTCATTGCTCACTTCAACAATTTGACACGAAGAATTCCAACTGTTGCTCAACCTACAGCTGAGAATTTCAAATGTTTCTTTGTAAATGCTCAAGTGCCCGAGGTTGGTTTCCTATTGAGAAGAGCAGCCCCAGCTACTCTTGCAATTGTACAGACCTTGGGGACAAAAATTGAAGATGATCTCATTCTTGCTAGGCAAATAAAAATTGAATCAAATGAATCTGAAGAAAGCCCTTCTTTGGAGTTATTTTCTTTCATCACAAGGACGGATCCTATGGTGCAAAAGTTGGTAAATGAGCTACTTGTCCTCAAAAAGCAGCTAGCTCATAATTTTACTGTTGGGAATCAACACAAGTTATCTTCACCTTCGAAGAGGCTTGCTCTTGAGGCACCATTAGTAAAAGCAGTAGCAAAGCATCCTGACTCCAATCCAAGTGATCTCGCTATTCTCTTCTGGGAAAAGGAAGCAGACATAGCTGGCGACTCCCATTTCTGGTTTATGCAGTCTTAGAAAGCCATTGATGGAAAGCAGAAAGATGAAAGTCATTTTTCTGAAGTTCAAGTGAATGAAGACGATCTTGTCTTGAGATCTGAAGAGATGGACATGCATGAAGGTCTCAGTCAAGTTGAAAAGAATATCACATGTTTCGAGGAGTCATGAACTTGAACCGTCGATACATAAAGAATTTCCCAAAAGGCATGATGGGGATGCTTCTTATAAATAATTTAACAGATTTTCCCGAGTGGCGTATTACGCTATATTCTGATCTTTCGGTGTTTCTTTGGGGCGGGCTGGTGGAGGTCGGTTTCCTGGGCTGGGAGACAGAGTACTCAGATAGTGGTTTCAGTAGTTTACTTTAAGTTTTCGAGGAGGAGGCCTTGATGGTAGCATGATCATCAAAATCATTTCGAGCGCTTTTTTGATTTCCTTTTTAGTAAATTCTGTACTGGCGGCTTCTAGTTGAGTTCATTTCGGTTGGCTTCACCAGCCCGGTTTGAATTGGGAATCATTTTGCTTTCCGGTCAGTAGAAACCCAGGAACATTGAGGAGAGGACAGCTAAGTCATTTAATTAAAAAGTCACGTTTAAATATTATATTTTAACGTTGACCCCTTGGCTTAGATTTAATGACTTAATGTTGTTTTTAAAAAGTGGGTTTTTGAGGGTGGCGCCCTCATTAAGAGATTATTTTAATTATTCCTAAAGTCAAAGCAATGTTATGAGAGGCGTAATTATCAAAGTGTGATATTCATTTAAAATATCATATCTTAAGTTTTGAAGAGAAAGTACGCCCATCCTTGAGGAGATTGGATTTTGACCTAAAAGCAGATTTTAGGGTTTGAGAAGTCAACTGGAGAATTATAAAAAGGAGTCTTGGAGCATCATTTGGATCTTTTATCTACAGGAATGTTATGCTGCCGGATTGGCTTTGGGATTGCTTCGAGGAATGAAGGCCTCCTAGCTTGGGCATTGCTTCTCGCTTGAAAGACAACGACTAGTGGTGATTTAAGATAGATTTGTGAGTTTGCATTTAGTTTTGAGCATTGTTTCAGCTTGTGCATTATTAGATCTGTTTTGCACATTAGTGGGTTTCAGCATTTTGCATTTTAAGCTACAGCAGATCCGTGTTTTCATTTGTAAATCAGAAAACAAAAATAATCTCGTTCTGGGTATTGTGTCATTGCATCTTATTGGTAAGGGCACCCCTTCATGAATATTTGCAGATTTTAATACGAAGCTTATGATTTTATAATGCAAATCCGTCATTCCTTGAAGGCCGAACTTTCTAGAGTGCATTGGGATTCATGTCAATAATTAATAACCATTTTTAGATGCCATTTCTTATTACTAAGTTAGGCGCCATCATTTTGAGGGTCTATTGCATCAGATTTGAGATCATTTGGGTGAGAAATGAGAGAGTTATGAGCATATGAGTAAATTCATAGGTTGCTGGTTTATGACAAAAAGTGCAGATTTGTATGACAGTTTAAGAAATCTGCATCTTCCTTATCTGGTTGGTGTTGAGATTTCATTGTATACTTTGCAGAAGCTTCCTTGTTGAATGCATCATTTGAAAGAGCATCTTAAGTCTTGATATTGCAGGCAATGACATCTTTGTAAGATGGCAGTAGTACTGACCAGTTGTTCTTATTATTGCTCATCGTTATTGTAATACTTATTCTTCCTTCAGTTCTTGTTGTAATAGATAAATCTCCGCCCTATGGTAGCTACTCTCCCATTCTGGGTTAGCAAGCACATTCTGGGTGTTGAGTGTTTTCAACTTTCAGCATTTCTCTTTCAAGCATTGTTATTGTAATCACTCCGTCATATGGTCGCCCCTCACTCCGCATTGGATTGGGTAGCACATACTTGACGTTGAGTTCCCTTTCAGTATTTAGAGTAGAAGATCCTCTGACCATATGCTCGCCATCATCGGTGCCATTCTTGGTTAGAGTTGCTTTTTGCATAAGCAGTTTGATTCAGATCCTCTGACCAATGCTCACACCTTGCCCACATCGGGATCCTGGTGTACATACTGGTTAGAGTTGCTTCAGTACGTTTTGGTTTATCATCTAACCTTAACGGGTGCTTGTAATTTGAAATTGTAAAAATTTGAAAAAATTTGGCTCGGAATATTTCACCAAGTTTGAAGATGGTGAACATCTTATTGAGGTATGCAGTGCAGTCATATCTTCATCTGAATCACATGAAGGAGATCATTCCGATCAGCATGAGGTTGCCATGGTTGATAAATCAGTTGTTCAAGTAACAACTGGTAAGAAGCATTCAATCTTTGACAGATCAAGGGAATGTCCCATAAGACATCTTGCTTGGTTGGAGGCCAATGGGAAGACAGAGGTTCCACTTGCACCTGCGCGTGAAGATAAACTTGAGGATGCAGCTAAAGATGTATTTGTAGATGCACAGGAGCTGTCTGGATTCGATGATTCATTTTGGAGCAGCAGTATATCTGATATATTTTTAGAGGTAGTTGAACCTGTTCATTTCTTTCATGAAGCAATGCCTCAACTTCATCTACATGTAGCTGCTAATGATCATGGAAGGTATTGCAAGCTATTAAAGGAAGGAAACTATTTTGTTGAACCTGTGAACGATTTCATTTGAGAAGGTTTCATTGATGGCTAGTTTTAATTAGGTAGGGTTTTACCTTTTCAATAAGTGCATTCGCATAGGTTTGCGATTTGTTTTCGTAGATTTGTTTTTGTCGTCGTCGTCTGACTCCAAGCCCAATGGATAAAGGCACTTGAATTTTGGATTTCTTCTCCCTTCATTCGTTTTGAAGAACGGTTGATGGAAGATCCCCAGCAGGACCCAGCTGTTATCACGGAATCTAGCAATGCTCGTTCTATGGATACCCCCCCTACGAAACTTGTTTGTTTCCTAGGTTCGTGAAGTTCAAGCACGCAAAACGAGGTGATTTTCAAGCCACCTCGAAATGCATTCCAAGCCTCAAATAGTCAGTTTGAGCATCCCCTATGTTCGCCTCAGACCTTGAAGCGAATCGCCAGGCGATCAACTTTGTTTGTCTTAGTTAAATTGTGAAATATCGCGATTGCACCCAAAAGTCTTTGGCTCCTACTCCGCGACCAATTTTGGCTAAGTGTTTCGAAGTAGAGCCAAAATCAGCGACCATAAAAAATGTTTTACAAAAATGTGTATAGCTAAAAGTGCAGCTCTTACACATTGTTGTTACGGTTTCTTAATTTTGCCTATGAAAATTTATTTTTAGCACCTTTGCACTTTTCAGGACTTAGTCATTTTTTGTGCAATGGTGTTGAGATTTTTAGCAGCACCTTTGCACTTTCCCAGCAATTCATGTTTTCTTTGGATTTTTAGCACCTTTGCACTTTTCCAGACTTAGTCATTTTTTGTGCAATGATGCTGAATTTTAGCACCTTTGCACTTTTCCAGACTTAGTCATTTTTTGTGCAATGGTGTTGAATTTTAGCACCTTTGCACTTTTCTTCCGGACTTAGCCAATTTTTGACTATGGCATTATTTTTAGCACCTTTGCACTTTTTCCAGACTTAGTCATTTTTTGTGCAATGGTGCTGAATTTTAGCACCTTTACACTTTTGGCAGTTTTTATCTTAGTCTCTTCAAACTTGCTCTATTTCCATTCCGGACCCCGTTTCTTCGCTCCCGCATCGTTTTCCGTGCCTAGTTGCTCGTTTCACGCTTGCTCAACATCGTTTCTCACTTCACGCTTCCCAATGCTATTTTTTTCTGCTAACGCCTATTGATTCACCATCCTTGCAATTTCTCTCCAGATCTCGTCAAGTGATCCCAAAGCTGATGTCCTTTGATCTTGGTTCTTCCAGATGACACATTCATGCAGGAGACCAGGAAGAAATATGAAGACTTCCGCGCCCAAGCAAGGAACCATGAAGATTCCTAATCTCCAATGTTAAACTTTTTGATGCGTCCCTTTGTGCATCTTGTAAATAGTTTTTGACATCTTAAATGTCATTTTGCAAAATATAATTACACTAATATCCGAGATGTAGTTTCATGAAAACAAATTACATTTTGACTTTAGTCAAAGTTAGGTGAGATTTTCCTAAATTATCTCACCTAACTTTCCTAGATTTACTCTTCCCTCTCTTTTATAAATATGAGGGATTTCTATTGTAATAAGGATCCTTTAGTATTTTGCAACAAAGTGCTGCCCTTTTTGAAGCAGAATTGTGAAACTTCGTGTTCATGCTTTGTGAATGAAATCTGATCAATAAAGAAGAAGATTGCAAACCAGACTTTGTGTTGGATTCGATAATCGTTTTGTGCTCGTAATTATTCATGCTCTTTGGATACTTTGGTTGGATAATCTACAAGACTTTGCGCTTGTAATTGTTCATGTTGTTGGAGGAATTGCTGCATCTAAGAAGACTTTGTGCTTCTAATGCGACAAACGACACACCTATCACAAATCCACCATTGATAAAGCTACGTAACGACTTTGTGCCTTGGTGAGCTTTCCCTTTTATTTTACTATTTTATCATTAATCACTTCTGGTACATCTACGCTTTGCTTTGACAAGATAAAGGTATTGGCATTACTGCTCGTTGTTAGTTTAGAGTTATAGTGAATTGAGAACTTCCAACAGTGAAGCATTGTAAACATCTTCTCTGAAAAAAGAGATAAGGATGAATGTAACACACCCCCCCCCACTTCATAAGTATTGTGTACATTTTGTAATTACTTGTTTGTTTTACTATCGCTTCTGTCAGTAGTAAGAAGGGTGCCTCCCCTTTCTAAGAGGAGAGATTCACATCTCACATAGTTGTGGCTGAAGTCCTAGTTGTGTAATCTATCGAAAAACTGATTACATAATTTTCACCCAACACACCCAAAGTAACAGTAAACTTGTATAAGCTTTAATCATAGAAAAAATTATGATATCTATTTTTTGTTGATATCAAAATTGGAAGTTTATATATATTAAAACTTTGAACTCAATTTTTGGTCTAGACTCTACAAAGTGTATTGAATTTTAATTTTGATCTATATATGAAGGAAATTAGTAAAATGGTTTATAAATTTAGTAATATGCATGTTTTTTAAGTCTGTTTTATAATTAATGTATTTTTAATGTTTGATAACTTTGTTTCTAAAGAAATTCTTTCGAGTATTGTTTGATGATAATCTCATCTACAATAGAATTGGGGAAGAGAACTACCCTTGATTTGATCAAGCTGCTTTCAAGTTATTAGTTGCAGGCAAAGAATTCCAAGTGTTCTTACTACCAAAAGAAGGTCAAATATTTTGAGCATATTGTCTGCCAAAGGATCTAATGTAAACCCTAAAAAAACTAGACACAAAGAATTGAACAAAACCCAAAACTCAAAATTCTTTGGAGATTTTTGGTTCTTACTAGCTATTATAGGAAAAATTTCAAGGACTACGATCAGATTGCCACTCCATTGATTATCAAATTAAGGAAAATTGCCTTCATGTGTTTCAAAGTTGTCAATGATTTAGGATCTTTAGGCAACTGACCAATAAATCCAAAATAGAAAATAATGTAGAAATAAATAACTAAAATAGGATTGACATAATACACAGACATTAACACATTGCATGGCATATACATGGGGAAAACCCTTTCAAGTAAAAAATCCTACAAAGCATTATTCATTAATGAGGAAACTCACATCAAGTTTGTACAAGTACAAAGACAACAAGAACCTACTTCTCACTATTCTCAATTATCTTCTTACCTTCCTCTTGATGTGATTTTTGTGACCGCACCAATTAGCAGAACAAAGTAATCCGAAGGCTACTCCATTCTCTCTTGATCAAAGAATTTCGTGCGCTAAGATTGCAAGAAAGATCGCACATTCAACTCCAAGGTTCTGAAATTCTTTGGAATACCCTCAGTAGGTTCGTTGTGATATGTTGTTTTTACGAGGGGACTTACACAATTGTTCAAAAGGGTTTGCAGTTGACAACCGGCTAATGATTGGAAGGGGATTCTGTGCGAATTATTTAGCATTGGGGTATGAATTTTCCTAAAACTACCTAGGAATGTGCAGAATGTAAATGAGTATAGGGATAAGAAAATATATGTTCTATCTAAAGACGGGATGCGGGATCAATTTCGGCAAACTTCAACCAAACTATGCTCCACCTCACGCTAGACAGCTTACACAAAGTTGGTGCAATCTTCAAGGGGATAGCAAGAAATTTTCAAGTCACAATCCGGCGTCAAGACACCGTCAAGATGACACATACCAAGACATGAATTATAACTGAAGTTAGGCTTATAAAATGCTCCAGTTGACCATACAAGGCAAACTTGTCGTCAGCAAGCTGCTAGTGGTATGGACTAAAACGAAGTTGCCTCAATCAACGCCACAAATCCACAACTAACATCTACTTGCATGAAATGAAAATTACGCTACTTTAAGCTACTTTACGCTACTTGAAATAGAAGGGATGAAGAAACCTCGCTAGCTATCCATAACAAAGACGAATTTCACCATCAATGAAAGATCTTTTATTATGAAAGTTTTACACAACAATCTCTTACAAAAGTTTTCAAAGGAAAACTTTCCTTCTCCTCCAAACTATACTAAGCTATCAAACTGTCTCTCTGCTCTACTCTCTAGTCTGATCCAGTGTCTAACTCTTATCTCTAATTTCTAATGAGGTACAAATGAGGGGGGATGCCCCTTTTATAGATAGCCCAGTCCAATGAACGGCTCAAATTACAATCAAATAAATGGCTAAGATTAAGCCACCTCATCCCTAACCCTAAAAACTGCCAGAATGAGGAGTGGTACAATAAATGAATCAAAGATTTCCACTCACTTCCAAAATAGTAAAGGCAATTAATGCCCACAATCAGTCTTCCAGAAGTGCATTACCGTTTTCCTTCTCCCTGGCTGCAAAATCAATGAACCTGGTGATCACAGCCTCGACCTCCTAGACTGAGATAGGTGGAATATGATCAAGCTGAAATTCCAACACCGTGACTGACTGTCCATGCCATGTGCAAGATTTCTCCAAGCAGCCAAAGCATCCTGTGTACTCTAAATCAGGCTGGAGAAAGTCGAAATGTTTTCAAAGTCATCCTGCACAAAGGTCTTCACCTCCGAAAAGAAAGGCAGCATCCCACTCCTCAATCCATCAATAGTCACCTCATCAAGATTCAACCGTCTTCAATTTCATTCTGGCAAGGCTCATCAGCCTCTAATGGCTGAGTATCTCCTAAAACTGCATCATCCTCTAGAGCCACCTCAAGCTCATGCTAGAAGTGAGTATCAGTAGCAATCTCCTCATCTTCCTCCTGCTGATCATCTTGTTGTACCCCAAAATTAAAATTTTTGTTACACTTAGACATTTTGAAGAAATGAGTAAAAGTCTTGTCAAATCAATGAAAAAGGTCAAAATTTGGGTGTACGTGTCTTACATGGAGGGTTAAAACACAAATTTTTCAAATTCTGACGATCTGGGTCTGCTAAGAGCAGCTTAACCTACAAAACCCAGATCTCAGTTTTTCATCCCTAAATTTTAGGAAAACTGCTATTTTTAGAAATTTTTCGAAATAGTAACGTTTTCTGGGTTTTTTCTGGGTTTCTTTCGAAACGGATACTGACAAAATTTTCTAAAAATAGAAAATTTCTAAAAATAGAAAGGATTGGTCCGGCCAGTCAGAGGCCCGATTTTGATTAGCTCAAAATATGTGGCCTTCAGTGGTCGCGGTTAGAATCTTAAAATAATCAGTTTTGCCCTCTTGGGTCTATTACGAGCACCGGAAATATGGAACTACGAGGTCATCAATGGAGGTCATCCGTGCCGGTACGTCAATTTCAGCAATTCAAATTTCAATGAGGAAGGTGAAGCATTTGATAGACATGCCGCAGCGAGGAAGAAGATTGAAAGTACCGCGAAGAACATCCTTTAACCTTGCTGAAAGTGGAAGCCCATTGGAAAGAAAAGTACAACACAAGACACGGATAGAAAGAATTAGAGTTCTGGGTCTTCAATGAAGTTATTTGTTGGAGCCGACCGTGATGAATATCCCCGTGAGCATCCGACTGATCGATCTCGTGATTCAAGTCAAAGTGGAAGGTATAAAATGAAGATCTGAAACTTGAAGATAAAAATTGAGAAATTTCCTAAGTCTGGAGAAACTGGGCGCCCTAAGTGAAGAAAGGCGCCCAACTTTTCAAGGGTGCAAACAGATGAATTTGCAGTCAAAGCTATAACGGGAGGTCTTCAGAATTCAACTGGCTTTCCAGCGAGACACTCGGCACGTCAATCGGAGTTCGCAGTCGTCAGATTCGAAGAGCTGAACAGAAGGTCCGATGACAGTTGAATAGAGAAATCTAAAAGCAAAAGTGAAAAAGGTGAAAAATAAACTAAGTGTTGATAAACTGGGCGCCCCCAGTCAAGATAGGCGCCCAACCTTTTGAAGGGTGAAAATCCACTTTTTGGCAGAAGTGTCTCCAGAAGACCCCTCTTCATTCTTCGTCAGCTTCGCGATAAGCACAAACATTCAGCAATCCGACGCCCGAAGCTCAAAATTCGACAAGATCATCTGTCAAAGAGAAGTTAACGAAGAGCTTGGGAATCAGAAAAAATGGCAAACACTGAAGAAGTTGGGCGCCCCTAGAAGGAAAAGCCTCCCGTGAATTCGGAGGTCGAGATCAAATTTTTAGCCGGAGGTGCCTCCAGAACATCTTTTTCAGAATCAGTCAGGCTTCGCCGTGAAACACTCAGCTCGTCTGTCGGGTTGATCTGTCAACGAGAAATCAGAGGCGAAGTGGCATGTTAAAATGGAGGAAAGTTGAAAAAGTTGAAATTTTGACTAAGTCTGGTGAAGTTGAGCGCCCCTCTTGAAGAAGGGCGCCCAAATCCTCATGCCTTAGAAGTTTTTTGAGATTTTCAAAATTTTCAAATTTGTGAGAGGAGAAGGGTGGCGTCCAAGTTCAAAGAACAAAGATTTAGGGTTTTGAAATAAAAGCAGAAAAGAAAGCAAAACCTAAATCAGACCCTAAGTCTATTTAACACCTCTTTTCAATGTATTTTTCATTATTTTTGCAGGTAGCATCCAGAGGAGAAAGTTGGAGCAGCAAGTTTGAGAAATTTTTGTGATTAAAGAATTCATAGTTGCTGGTTTTACATCAGATTTTTCAGACCAGCAAGCATAAACCCTTGTTCTTTCAAGCTTTTTGTTCCAGAAGATCAAGTTTTTCAAGCAGAAGGCCAAGGCTTTCAATTTTTCAGTCATCTGGGTCTTTTGCCTCTATCTTCTGAAGAATTTTTCAAGAAACTTCATCAAGTTGCAGCAAGTGCTTTTATCTTGCATGTCAGTGAAAACCTCAGTGCATTCATATTTCAACCATCTGGGTCCTTTCCAATCAGTCTTCTGAAGAAAACCCATATCGCAGCTTTTTTCGAAAACCTAGGGTTGGCTGCTTTTTCGATCAAGCGTCAGGGTTTTGCAAATCCAATCAACTGGGTCCATTTCTAATGATATTCTGAACAAAACCCAGATGCCAGCTTTTTTCAGGAAAAATTGAAGAAATTAGGGTTTGCTGCTTTTTCAGTCACAATTCAAGATTTTCGAAAACAGACGATCTGGGTTGTCTTGCATTGATATTCTGAACAAAACCCATATCTCAGAAAAATTCTCAAAAAATTCGTCCGTTGAAGCATAAAAATCAGCATTCTAAAAATAGAAATTGCACAAGACTTGTCTAGACCAAGGCGAGTTTACAGTTGTTCTTCAAGTTTTCTGAAATGGAGCACACTCCTAATGTTTTCAAGTCCGAATCAGCCCTCTTTCATAATTACATCAAAACAGCTGAGACAGACTTGCGTCATGTCAAGCCGGTGTTCGACCTACACGCCTTGGAGAGAGCAGGCAACACTTCAATCAGGAACCTGGGTCATTCTGGACTCCTCGCGGCAGCGTCTATTCCTATATCAGTTCAGAGCCTTGAGTTCGTAAGCGCTTGCATTAAGCATTACAACCCGGCTACTAAAGGAGATCGATCCCTACGGCCGGATGGCGAGGTTGATTTTAATCTAAAAAGCCCTAGCTTTTTATGGTGAAGGTGGTGTTTTCCATTCCCGCGCTTTGAAAGTGTAACTCTTTGAGGATGAATGTAGAAAAGAATACGGGCTTTAATATAAGAGACCATCCCCAGCAAAGAAAGATTGCGAGAGATGGATGAAAGAAAAACATAGACATTGCCCAGAATGTCGAGGCGAGGAAGTTCAAGGGCGAGGTTGCCATCATGTCACTTCTCAGCGAAGTCCTTTGGTTCAGCGGTCACCACCAAGTTCAACCTTGGTTTATGCGCACCTGCATTATGAAAATGCATGACTGGCCTACTTTGATAAGTGACTGCCTACATCAACAAATAACAGAATATTTCCAGTTTCATGTATTTCACATGGTGTCATATCTAGTCTACCTGGTGGCCTATCAAGGTCAATTCAGAGGATTGAACACCGAGGGATCTTTGAGCGTTCAACACATATAATTATTATCCTCAGCTGGAGTTCACAAAGTCGTTGCACCACTACAAAAGGGTGAACGAGGCATTCTTGATGTACACGGTGCGTGACTTAGACAATGAATTGCACGTCCGCATATCTTCAGTTGCTAGGGCAGCAATGGCGGAATGGGCAGATTAGTTTATACAGTTTCCTACCTTTACCTATCTCAGGGCTTATGGTTATTCAGGTGCCCGCTCATGTTGCCAAGGTATCGTGAGACGAGGAGTCATCTTCGCCAAATTCTTAGCAGAGCCAGCTCGCATTCATACGGTCTTGAAATAGAAAAACCCTCTTTGCACTTTTCCATTAAAGGAGTTTAGGTATTTATATGGGGCGCTCACAGAATCACCAAGACAATTGGAGAAGAATTAGATAAATTCGGTCTCAAACCCTACAGTGAGAGGCGTTCATTTGATCCTCATGGTGTCTACGCTGGCCGGTTGGAGAAGAATTACAATCATATACCCGCACTTGAAGATTTTTGGGCTAACTGTGCAGATGAGTTTGAAGTGCGAAGGCGTAGTTACAGCAGGTTGACTCTCCATCAGATGAAAGACTGTTTGAATGAAGACATTGAAGGACTCTCCGATGATGATGAAGATGTGCTTCTACCAATGTACACTCAGAAAAGAATCGAGGATCAGCCTCTTCCACAAGTTAATTGGGCAAACAAGGAATCTCTTTCAGTTGAAGACAGAACAAAACAAGTTGTGGAGGATAGTAAGGTTTTCCTAGTGCTTAAAAGGAAGAACTCTATTCCGGTAGCAGAGCCGCCAAGGATAATTCCCTCTTCTTCCACAACACAGTCAAAAGGAAAGGGTAAAAGTCAGTCTCAAGATGGCATCAAAGGCAGTAGATCGAATAAAAATGTAAGAAGAAGGATGGATTTCTCAGGCATAGTCATACAGGAACAGCCTACAATTGATTCAGAAGTTCCTCTTGACGAGCCCATACCTCAGAATGAAGCAGAGGAGCCGCCTTCAACACATGTACCTGTACCTTTGACGGGTTCGTCACCAATTCATATTGATCTTGATATCGAAGATGATGAAGAGATTGCAGCAGTACCTCCTAAGGAAGTTAGTAAAGATACTACGGTGTCTTGGCTTGAGAACTCCTTAGGAAGGGTTAGGAGAAGGCCTTCATATCAAGTGAGTGTCGATGATCTCGATAACATCTATCAGGAACCTCCTAAGAAGAAGGCAAAGAAACAAGTTCATTTTGATAGAGTCGTGTGTCACTTGAAATTGCGGTGCCCCAGAGGAAGACTGGGAAGCTAGGATAAGGAAGTGAAAACATGGATGGTTTTGTCATGAATTCAAGGGAGCTTCCATCTGGTAGAAATATGCAAGATTTGAGTCTCTGCAAAGTTGTATCTGAAAACCTTCATGAAAGAGTGTTAAAAGACGGAGAAGACAAGGCAGCCCTCAAGGCTGAAAATCAGCAGCTTAAGCTTTTTATTTCTAACCTTGCTCGTGGTTCTTCACAAACAACTCAGTTGCTGCCCCAGGTCTTAGAGACACCAGCTGATCACCATCAGTTAAGACAGCTGGTCATATGTGGGAAAGAGACTCAGGAGTGGATCGAGAGCTTCATTGCCAGAGGAAAGGAGATCTTGGCTCGAGATGTTATTTCCGGTTAGAGAGAAAAGCGTCGAACCGTCTAGGCATCAAGTTTGAACAAACGATGGCTGAAGTAAAACCTAGGCATGAGATTATCGGTATTGCTGATTTGGAGCCACGACCCTCGGTTAGAAGCCGGTTTTTCAAGACACCAAAAGGCAAATCCTTGCTTGGAGAGAGCGTCATGTTTTCAAAATTAAAACTTATGAGAGAATATCTGAAGAATTCATCACCTACAGACAAAGGGTGGTTGAGGCTCTCCTTTTCATCAGCGAATTTGTCATAGAGATCCCCTCTCAGTACAGTCTTGAGGATGGTTTTTACGTCGGGCTTGAAGAAGTGCAAAATCAGTTCCAGAATGTTGTTCATAGTTGCAGCCCAGTTGGTGGAAGGATAGGTCATGTTTCAATGATGTCAGCAAAGTTCAATAAAGCGGCCAATGAGATTGAAGATTTCCAGAGATCTATTGCAGATGCCGAAGATATTCTTGAAAAGCGGTGTTTTGTTGTTGATGGTATAGATGCACCGAACCGGGACACAATCTCAAACTTCCTAGCGGATGTGATCGAGTTTTAAAGCAGCTTTCTTCTAGAAGCTTTCTTTTCCGCTTTCTTTCTATTCTTGGAATAATCCTTATCCATTCTTTGAGGATAGAAAGATAAGTTGTAATAGTTGGCAGTTCCCGCTTTTTCTGCTTTTTAGGGTTTCTTCTTTCTAGATTTAGTAATAAAGCTTGCTTGCTGAGCAAGCCCTAGATTGTGAAAGCAAGGAGATTTTAGGGTTCCCTACTCCTCTCTTTCTCTATAAATAAGAGCATCATTTTATTTATTTTTTCGCCGTGCTAGTGAGAACAAAAGCAATTTGAGGCTATTGTGCTTCTATTTTCAAAAGTATTGTTCATTTATGTTGATAAGCAAATTGGTGACTCTTTGGCCAACAAGGGGAATTTAATTAAGATTGCTGTTTTCTATTGTGTTGAGAATAAGTTTGCAAGCCTCCTTAGCTGCAATTTCTTATTCAAGGCATGTTAGAAGGGAGTTTTGTTTTAGAGATTTGAGTAATAAAATCATGAGCCTCTTTTGCCTTGGTCTAAAATCTCAGATTTCCGTTATCTATGTTATGCTTTTATGATCCTTATTTCAGCTTACAGTGAAGTGTGTAGTTGTTTGTTGGGAGAGAGATTGTTAAAGTATTTTGTCAGAAAATCTGCCTTGTTAATTTCTAACTTCTCTTGCTCTGCTATTACTTGAGAGGTTAGGAACGTCTTTAGTTTAAGTTAGTCGTAGTTGAACTTCTTATCAGAAAATCTCAGCTACGGCGTTTGTGTTTAAAAAACCTTGTGCTCTAAGCTGATCCAAAAAGATGAGCAGCTTAGTTTTAGTTTGCTTCTTTTAAACACCATCAGCAAGGGCACCTCCTAATTTGAAGAAGCGTTTTATCACATTACATAATATCCGTTTCAAATCCGCATTCTTCAGGAGATACGCGAATTTGAAATTACGCTTGCTCTCTAATTAGAGCATTAACACTTTAGCCAGCTTCCATTCTCTCTCCGGTAGCTGGTTTTCTTCGTAACAACTCTATACTCACGAGATTTCAATGCATTTCTCTGATCAGCAAATAGAGAAACCTCCTGTATACTGGGAGAACGTGTCTCCAAGGGCCTAGGCGACTCAATCACAACTCTCGGAGGCTCCGGCTGAACAGGCTCTGGCCGAACTGGCTCCTTCCTTCGAGATTCTGGACCTCGAGTAATCTGTTTCTTCCTGCTGGTAGTGGGTGTCCTATGATCTCCCATCAAGTTGTAAGTCAAAGGAATTGACCTACTCTTTAATTTGCTCACATGCCTTTCTACCCATGCTCTGGTGAAAGTCATGACTGGAATACAAAGTGTGTCCAAATCAGCTATCTCTGGCTCCAACCAATCTGGTGGTGGAAGTGGCGTATCTCTCACTGCCTCATAATCTAGATGGAGAACGTTCATGTCCTCGTCCACCTGGTCCGGTACTGGAATAACTTCACACTCCCTGATCATACCCAATGGTAGCCTCAAAAACATTCTTTTCCTGACTTCAGCCTCATCTGATGCACCAGCCCAGTAATCCTCAATATTCGCCTTATGTTTGAACTCTTCTGATAGTATCCATCTGATATTGTTGTCTGGGTCATAATGTTGTCTACTAGTGTGATAAGAAAAATGAAAGAACTGAAGCTCATTTTCAGCTTCTCTAGCTGCCTGAAGTGAAGGACACACTTCGTCTGAATTCCCCATGACAATCGGGAAGTCAATTCCTCCCTTCTTTCTTTTCTGAATCTTATCATAGGCAACAAGTTGCCTAGATATTTCTAACATCAAGATTCTATTGGTTGGGTACTGTTGATGTGATTTTTGTGACCGCACCAACACAGAATAAAGTTTCCCAACGGATACTCTATCCTCTCTTGAACAAAGTATTCAGCATGCTAAGATTGCGAGTGAGTTCATGCTTTCAACTCCAAGGTTCCGATAATGCAATAGAATACCCTCAGTTGGTTTGTTGTGATTTTGCTAGTATCATGAGGGGACTTACACAATTGTTCGGCAGCTGATAGCAGACAGCAGATTAAGGGTTTCACGTGGCTAGAATGATTTGGCAAGTGAGCACAAGTTTCCTAACGCTAACCAGAAATGAACTGAATTTAAATTGAGTGTAGGGCCTAAGAAGTTTATGTTCTATCTAAGGACGGGGCGATGGTCAATCTCCATGAGGACTTGAGCCGGATACCGCTCCGCCTCACGATGGACAAAGCTTACACAAAGTCAGTGCAATCTTCAAGGAAGTGACAAGAGGTTTTCAAATTATAACTCAACATGTAAGTACCATCAGAACGACGCATACAAACACCTGAATCACAATCAAAGTTAAGTTTGTAATGTTTTCTAGTTGACCACACAAGGCAAACTTGCCGTCAACAAGCCGCTAGTGGTATGGATAAAAATGAAGTTGTCTCGATTGACACTACAAATCCACAGCTAACATCTACTTGCGTGAAATGAAAATTACACTACTTTAAGCTACTTTACGCTACTTGAAGTAGAAGGGATGAAGAAACCTTGCTAACTATCCATAACAAAGACGAATTTCACCATCAATGAAAGATCTTTTATTATGAAAGTCTTACACAACAATCTCTTACAAAAGCTTTATAAGGAAAACTTTCCTTCTCCTTCAAAGTACGCTATGCTAAGATATTACAACTAAAGTGTCTCTGCTCTACTCTCTAGTCTGATCTCTAAGCTCTACTTCTACTAAAGTACAAATGAGGGGGGATGCCCCTTTATATAGCTGGCCAAGTCCAACGGACGACTCAAATTACAACCGGCTAGATGGCCCAGATCATGCCACCTCAGCCCTAAACAAGATTCACCCTAAAAACCGCCACCAAGAGGAGTGGGGTAATAAATGAGCCATTAATGTCCACCATCTTCTAGAATATTCTTGTCTGGAAACGCGTTCACACTGCTTCAACTTCTTGGACTGTATGGCAGTCACGTTCTCAATCTTGAAACTCCAAGGCTGTAACTTTTAAACTTGTTTGCATTTTGAGTCATATGAAGCACACTGGAGAACATCCTTTGGGTCATCGAAGGACCTCACGCTTGAGAGTAATTCCTCTATTTTGTTCTTCAATCTGTCATGTTGTCGGTCTTCAACGCCTAGGCCTTCATCTTCCTCTATCCTGAACTTGAAAGATTTTCTTGTCTTGAACTTAAACATTTCTTCTCTGTCACTTGAGTTGGGCACATGCTAAGTCTCAACACTTAGCCATTTCTTGCAACTTTTCTTCTTTCATGCGAAACTCATAACTTTATCCCCCTTCGAATGTTGTAATATCATCGTACTTCATCACTTCAAGTCATCATGCTCAGGCCTCCACGTTCATCCTGCAAAACAAGCAAGGAGAAGAGCATTAGAACATTCCACAATATAAATTCCTTACTTACCTGATTTTAATGCTTTAACTTCCACGGTCTGAGTGATCTCCGGATCTGATAGGGTTCACCGTTCTTCTCTAGCCAACTTTGCTTTCTTCATGATTTCTCAACATCTGTAGGCTGGGGCATATTGTAGGCTGGGGCATATAACACCTATTCATCATATTTCAATGCCTTAGACAAATTTCATCTTCCTCAAGGGTGCATTTTTAAACGTGTTAGCTTCAATTGCATCTTCTTCACTTTTTCGGCTGAGGCATTCACTCTGACATTTCATCCAACTCTGGCTCGAGCAAAATGTTTTCATCAAGAATTTGATCAAAAATTATCTAGGTATCCAACTTCAAATTCATCTACCAAGGCATTTTTATGTCCACAACACATTTTATTCCTTGCCTTAGAAATTTTCTTAAATTTTCCTTAGGAAATTCATCAATCCTGTGCCCATCAAAAATCTTCACCCTAAAGGCTTTGGAAAAGTGTGGAAGACTTTAAAATTCATTCCTCATCGCAAACGTCCAATACCCAGAAGAAAATTCCCTTCAGAAAGCATCAAATTCATGTGTCCATGAACGAAGGGGATCATTTAATTTTTCAAATTTTGAACCTTAGAAAAATATTTCTCCATCAAATTTATCCTTATTCTTCACATCCGGGTGAATTTTCTTTGCTTTGCCTTGAAAATCTTCTTCAATCTCATGAAGCCAGAGTATTCTTGACATATCCACAACCAATTTTATTCATGCCTCTGAAAAATTTCACACCTCCGTTAGACTTAGGCGTATTTCTCTAGAGGTGAAATTTTGATACTTAGAAAAAATTTTAACATGTCATCACCAGCCTGGGCACATATGAATTTTTTCCCTGCCATTAGCAAACACTTAGAATAATTTTCTCACCTCTTCTTTAGCTTGGGCGCATTTTCAGGGTCATACTTCCATTTTAGACACTAAGAAAATTTTCCAAGGCTCCTCCAAGTCAAGGGCGCATTTGACTAAGTCTTTAATTTTTTCATCCTTAGAAATTTTTTTACTAACTCACACAAGTCAGGCACATCTAGGGGGTCCTCCTTTCAATCATGATGCCTTAGATGATTTTTAAGCATCCTTCACAAGGTGGGCGCATTTTGATGGGCCTCCTGCCATTTACCAATGCTTAGAAAACATTTCATGCATCTTGTTCCTTAGGGCGCATTTGCTAGGCAGCACTTCCACTTTCCATACTTAAAAACTTTTCCACTTAATCATTTCTTCCTTGGGCGCATTTTACCTCCTCAGCTTCCATTCCTCCTCAGAAAAATCTTCAACTCAGCCTCCTCTACTAGGGCGCATTTGAGGGTCTGTACTTCAAGTTGCCAACACTTAGAAAAATTTTTAACTTATCTTCTTCAACTTGGTGGGCGCATTTGAGGGGTCATGGTTCTAGTTTGAGCACTTAGAAAAAAAATTGTAGCTTCCTCCTTGCTAAGGGCGCATTTAGGAGGTTATACTTTCATTTTTTATCACTTAAAGACTTGGCTGGAGTCACCTCAAAGCTAGGGCGCATTTGACCCTCTATGCTTCAAGTTTCAATTACTTAGAAAAAATTTTAAAGTCTTCTCACCATTTGGGCGCACTTTGGGAGTCAAGCCTTTAGTTTTCCACACTTAGATATTTTTAAAATTCACTCCTCCAGCTTAGGGCGCATTTTAGACCTTGAGCTTCAAATTTAAAATACTTAGAAACTTTTCAAGCTCAAACTCCAAGTGAAGGCGCATTTAGGGGTAGCTACTCCAAGTTATTCATACTTAGAAACTTTCAGCCACCTTCTTCTTCCTTGGGCACAAATGAGCCCTTCTAGTTCAAGTTTTTATACTTAGAAAAATTTCCATGTGCTTCCTCCAAAGTAAGGCGCATTCAAGGGGTGGAACTTCAAATTTGCATGACTTAGAATATTTTTTTAGTTCATTCTTCAAGTGGGGCGCATTTGACTAGGGGAGCTTCCAATTTCAAACTTAGAAAAATTTTGAAGTCTCCTCCAAAGTTGGGCGCATTTCACCCCTTGAGCTTCAAATTTTCATGACTTAGAATCTTCGAGGCCTCTCATCTCTAGCAAGGCGCATATAAGACCTTGTGCTTCAAATTTTGAGTACTTAGAAAATTTCTTGGAGCCTCTCATGAGTCAAGGCGCATTCAAGGGGTGGGACTTCAAATTTCACAACACTTAAACTTTTCCAGTCTCCTCCAGCTTCAAGGGCGCATTTGAAGGCCTTTACTTCAAATTTGAAACATTTAGGAAAATTTTAGACTCCTTTATCTTCTCAAGCTTGGGCGCATTTCCCTAGGCAAGCTTCCATTTTTCATGCCTTAGAAAAATTCTCATCCATCTTCAGCTTCTTAAGGTGAATTTTGATGCTGGACTTGAAAATTTATCAAACTTGGTGGGTTTCATGTCTTTTGCCAAATTTGGAGTGATTTGCTCATGCTAACCCTAGCTTGCCCTAACTTTCTATTTTTAGAAAGTTCTCCAGATTTCGCATTTCAAGCTGATTTCGGGCTCCGGAAGGCTTGATTTTCGTTTTGCCCTGATCCTCGTGACATGACTAAGCTGTTGACGCCTGATGCCTACATGCCCTTGCTATTTTTAGTAACCTGCTAAAAATAGTAACTGTTCAGAATGTGCTCAAACTTCACGTGCTAATTGCTTGAAGAATGTCAATCGTGGCTGGATGCTGCTTCTGCATGACTATCGTGTTTCGCCCTTGAATTTAGGAAACCCTAATTCCTCTGTACCAGCCTGCTAAAAATAGTAAGTGTTTCCTTTTTGAACCTCTGCAACTCCGTTCAGCTTGAAATTCGCACCATGGGGTCTTCATGACCTGTTTGACCTTTTCATATTGGTGTCTCATGTTGACCTGCTATTTTTGGCATGTTTCTGGGGGTGGTTTACTATTTATAGTAACTGCTTAGTTTCATGACCTCCACAACTCCGTTTGACTTGAAATTTGAATATCGTGATCCTCATCAAGTGACCCACCCGTTCACACTGGCGCCTGCTGCTGGTTTACTATATTTAGCCTGTTTCTGGAACACCTTACTATAAATAGTAAGTGCTCCGTTTGTCTTCAAATTTTACCAGCGGACTCCTTGGAAGATGCTAATCATGATGGGATACTTCAGTTTTTGGAAATTCTGACATTTGACCCCTCATTTTGGGTCTCGAAGCTTGAAACCCTAATTCATCTTGCATGTGCCTCGAATGAGCTCCATTCAACTCCATTTTTGTTGTATATCACTGTGTTCGTGATTCTGAAGTGTTGGGCAGCTGCCGGAGTGTACTTGCTAAAAATAGTAAGTGGCTGAAAAAGTGATCAACCAGCTGCTAGATGATTTTTCATGTCAAACTACCTGAGAGATCTTGAAAAACCCAGAAAAACCCCAAAAAATCATCAACATGCAAGCACTGGCTAAAAATAGTAAGTTCCCGAAAAGTGACCGGTTTCGCTTGCATGTTACCTCGTTGCGAAGCTCTCGGAAAACCCAGAAAGATTATGTTGACATGCGTTGGAAACTTCAACATGCAAACCCTAAAAATAGCCTCTGAAGGTTGAATATTGAAAGTCATCGTCTCATTTTGCATGTTACATCACTGCGATGGTTTCGAAAAACCCACAAAGAAACCTCAGACATGCATCTGAAAATTCAACATGCAAACCCTAAAAATGGACCTCGAAGGCAGGACTGCTAAAAATAGCAAGTTGTTCGTTTCTACTCAAATTTTGCCAGTGATGAGTTCAAAGTGCTCAAAATGTAGTGCAATTGTCAGAATGTGAAAATCTCGAGAAAACAAACCCCAAATTGACACTTACTAAAAATAGAAAATTGGCAGAATTCAATGAAAATTCAAAGGGAGCCTGCCGGAAGCATACTGACTGCAACGTGAAGCTCAGATTCCAACTTATTCACTCCATTTGACTTTAAATTGACCAAAAAACTCAAAACCCTAATTCTATAGACCTAGCCAAAATTTCACGTTTAAGCTCACAGACGGGCACATCCCCGAAAAGGCAGACAGCAGAAAAGAGAGACAGAGAGACAGAGAGACAAAACCAAAGCCAAAAAAACGAGGAACATAGCAAAAATTAAGGGGTCCCCATTTTGAATGGGGTGATGTGTGAAAAGGTCACAACAAGTACTTAGGCAATCTATATTGGTAAGAAGAAAAACCTTGCAGCCTGACATAAGAAAACTTCAGAAACTGAACAAACCAACACCCATACCTTTCAATCAATTCCTAAGCTTCCCTCGAGATCCTATGATGAGTCCGCTACTGAAGTGATCTCCTTATATGCATGGTAAAAGCATCATTGACACGCTTGTAATGGGAGGTGCTCGTCAGGTGCAACTGCGGACAAGCCTCATGAATTTTGAACTGATGAGAGCCGCAACCAATTGGCTCCTTGTATGAAATTCCCCTATACTTCGTCATACGAGCCAACATGTAAATGATGTAGGAGCCCATATAGAATGTCTTCGTCCTCCTCAAACTCAGGAGCTACTCGTGTAAATTGTCACTAATCATCACAGCCCAATTGATGTGCTCCTTTCCTTCAAGTACGAGGTTGATGTAATAGAACATCCACCGCTCAAAAATAAATGCTTGAGGGCAGCCTCCAACTCTGCTAAGCATCATGATCAGGTCGTAGTACTCTTGCTTCAAATCATCTGATATAATCTGCTTCGGCAACTTTGTACGAGAGGGCTTGGGCTTGTTCATCTAGCGAGCGTTGATCATGTCAGCACATCTCTCGAATGTTGAAGCATACATTCGTTCAGCACGCTCTCTCGTCTTGTAAATCATCCTCTCGTGCGCTGGGATTCCAAAAGCTTCGCCGATAGCTGCAGGAGTGAGGTTGGCGAATACTTCACCATCTGGTGAGACAATAGACCTGTGATCAAGCTCATAGCAATTAGCACACTTCGTCATCAGCTCCGGGCACTAAATAGCTGGCAGGAAACCAGCAACTGCAAATAATCCACTTCGAACAATGTTGTGCGAAGTGATCAAAAGGACGGTGATTGCCAACTCCCATAATTCGACTTTTGAAGGCCTCCATGTTGAAAGATCCCAAATTCATATCAACCAGCTTGCCCAACTTTGAAGTGAATTTTGACTCTGGCAGGAAAGGCTTGCTCAGCTTCTTGATAACAGCCTGCCTGGATGCAAAATTGCTATCTCTGCCAGTTGCTCTTACTTCAGCCATCTTGCGAAACAATAAACAGCCATCAGCAATTAACTTAGAAAAATAATAAAATAACATGGGGCTGCCAGTCGACTTTTAAAATTGAGAAGTTGCAACATTCTATTTCGGTTGCAACATTCTATTTTGTTTGCAAACCTCAACTTCTCCTCTAACAATCTCGAACTTTCAACACTTAGAAATTTTTTCAACAGACTTCATCAACTTCAACTCTTTAGCAAATTTTCTAAGTTGGCTGCAACAACTTCACACTTTGAGAAAATCGTCCAATCTTCACTTTCAGCAACTTCTGCACTTGGACTTTTCAAATTCGCACTTCAGCAATCCTTCTTCTTCAAGTCGAACTTCTTCAATACTCAGCCACAAACTTTCCTCTGCAATCTTCAACTTCAGAGCTAGAATCGAATTTCTTCAGCTGGTGGAGAAAAATGAATAAACTCTCAGCTCTTATAGCCAAGTCGAATTCTAGAAGGAGGCCAAGTTTAGCTAATTCATTAAGTCCCCACTAATTCACAGCAAGAATTCGAATTTCCCTCCTCTGACAATTTCAACACTTGTCCCCTAACATCTGGAATCTTGACCTTCTAGAATTTCAAAAGATTCATCTTGACTAGCGTAATTAGCATTTAAATTCATTTTGAAAACATTCACTTCAAATTCACTTTTTAAGAAATTTAATTCACCGGCTGAAGCTCTGACGTTTATCTTTTTATTCATCCCTGACTCTTGAAAATTCATCTCACGAAGAATTTGATCAAATTCATCTAGGCAATCCATTTCAAGTTCATCATCTGAAGCATTTTATTTTAACAACACATTTTATTCACTTTGCCTTAGAAAAATTTAAATTTTCCTTAGGAAAATTTCATAATTCAAGCGCCGGTCAAATTCTCCATTTTAAAAGCCTTGGCGAAGTGCAGAAGACACTAAAATCCACTCCTTGTCGAAGATCTTCAATACCCAGAAGAACTTTTCCTTCAGAACGTGTCGAATTCATGGGTCTACAACGAAGGGGTACATTTAATTTTTTGAATTTTGAACCTTAGAAAAACATTTTCATCAAATTTAATCCAGTTCTTCATCTCTGGGCGTGTTTTCCTGCTCTGCTTTGAAAAAAAGTTTATATCGTCCTCATGAAGCTATCATCCTTTGACTTCTCCTCGGCAATTTCATCCATGTCTCAGGAAAATTTCAAGTCCTTCAGGTCTAGGAATATTTCTTCTCTAGGAGGTGAAACTTTGTGCCTTAAGAAATTTTAAATTAAAATCACTAGCATAGGCACATTTTGAATTTTTCCTTAGAAAATTTTCATTCATCTTCAATCATTTTGCCTGTGGTGAGGAATTTTTTATCAATTCACTTATATAATTTTCTTTTGGAAGGCCACCACCTCCAACATATTTGGGCGCATTTTACCTGTCATGGAGAACATTTTTAATTTCAACGCCTAGCATATTTTCACCACCTTATGTCTAACATGGGCGCACTTTACACATTCAAAAAAGTTCTCACCACGCCTTGGCAATTTTCTCCTTTCATTCACCTCACCTTGGCCGCATTTCCCATAGGTAGAAGAATTTTACACTTTCAACGCCTTGATTTAGAATTCCACTTTACTTTCACTTGGGCGCATTTCATATATTGAGGAGGATGGGGCGCATTCAAAGGGGTAAGGTGGAAGTCAACGCTGGGAATATTCTTCTTCACACAACGCCCTTTGACTTGTCTTGACTCTCTCTTGAAGCATGGGCACATTTTGTATAGGCAGGAGGATTTAAAATTTGTCTTTTCCTAGTTGAGGTGAGGGCGCATTTAGCCTATGCAGGAGGATGGGCGCATTTAAAGGGGGAAGGTGAATTTACTTTAACACTTAGCCATTTTTCATGGCTCCTTGTGAGGTGGGCGCATTTAACATGTAGTGAAGGATAAGCGCATTTCTTATGTGGTGGAGGATGAAACTTTCCAACGCCTTGACTCTTTTGACTTTTCTCCTAGCTTGCATGGGCGCATTCAAAGGTTGATGAAGGATGGGCGCATATCACATGGGGTGAAGGATTAACTTCTCAACACTTTTTGACCTCTTTGACTTCCTTTTAAACATTGGGCGCATTTCACTTGTTCAAGAGGATGGGCGCATTTTGTATAGGCAGGAGGATTTAAAATTTTGACTTGGAATATTTTTCCATCCCATGCTTGTAGTGGGCGCATTTTCAAGGTGGAGGTGGATAAACGCCTTGCCTTAGAATTTTTTTAACACCCTCATCCTTTCTTGGGCGCATATGGGGGTACCTGTAGGATATTCCAACACTTAGCATCTTTCTCAACATCTCCAGCTGAAGTGGGCGCATTTGAGATGTGTAGGAGGATGAAATTCCAGACTTAGAAGGATTTTCCGTCTTTCCAGATGATTCTTCCTTGGGCGCATTTGAGAGGGTGAGCAGGATAAAATTCCAGACTAGAAGGATTTTCCTCATCCTCACCAGCCAGCTCAATACTTACTAAAAATAGTAAGTCCTTTGATTTTCGCATCTCTGGAGCTCGGATTGATTTGAAAATTTAAGCACAGGATCCTCATGACCTACTTAGCCTGTTCACAATGCCATCTTGAGCTGACTTGCTAAAAATAGTATGTTTCTGGTTTACTATTTATAGTAACTGCTCATTTTTGAGACCTCCACAACTCCGTTTGACTTGAAATTCGAATGACGTGCTCCTCATCGGATGACTTGCCCGTTGACACTGGCGCCTGACGTTGATTTACTATTTTTAGCCAGTTTTTGGAACGCCTTACTATAAATAGTAAGTGCTCCGATTGTCTTCAAATTTTACCGGTGGATAGCTTGAAAGATGCTGAATGCAGTGGGATACACCGGTCTTCGAAAATTCTGACTTTTTACCCCTCATTTTGGGTCCCGAAGTTGGAAACCCTAATTTGACTTGCATGTACATCAAATGACCTCCGTTTGACCTCATTTTTGTTGCACTTCGCCCTGTTTGTGGTTCTGATGCACTGGGCAGCTGCCGGAATGCACCTGCTAAAAATAGTAAGTCTCTAAAAACTGATCATCTTGCCTTGCATGTCACATCACTGCGAAGCTCTTGAAAAACCCATAAAGAATCATCAGTCATGCAAAGAAAACCCTAACATGCAAACCCTAAAAATAGCCTCCGAAGACGGCTCCTGAAAAAGTTCTAATCTTGGTTTGCATGTTACATCGTTGCGAAGGTCTCGAAAAACCCACAAGGAAAATGCAGACATGCAAAGAAAATCTCCACATGCAAACCCTAAATTAGCCTCCGAAGGCTGAATTCTGAAAGTCATCGACTCATTTTGCATGTTATACCACTGCGAAGGTTTCAGAAAACCCAAAAAGAAAATGCAGACATGCATTGAAGACCTCTGCATATAAACCCTAAAATTTGCTTCGGAAGCTGAACTGCTAAAAATAGCAAGTTGTCGGTTTCAACTCAAAATTTGCAAACGAGTAGCTTGATGTGTTCTGAATGCAGTGTGATGATCGAAACTTCAAAAATGTTGAAAGAATGCCCTGAATTGCACACTTACTAAAAATAGTAAGTTGCTAGAATTTGATGAAATTTAGCTGGGAGCCTGCTGGAAGCATGTTGAAAGCAATGTTAGTCTCAGATTTCAATTTATTCACTTCATTTGACCTTAGATTGACCAAAGAAGTACAAACCCTAATTCTCAGACTTGGCCAAAATTTTATGTTCAAGCTCATAGACGGGCACACCCCGGAAAGCGAACAGCAGAAAGAGATAGAAAGAGAGAGAGAGAGACAAAACCAAAGCCAAAAGACCAGAATGGAGCAAAATTTAGGGGGTCCCCATTTTGAATGGGGCGATGTGTGAAAAGGTCACAACACTTTTCTTCCCATAGTGGCCTCGCATGCATATACAATGCATTCATAAATTTATTTCTTATGTTGTCCTTAAATGCATATCCAATACAATGGGATATGTGATTCATTCCTTACATTTACATTGTATTCTTCCCTATTTAAGGTAAACCCCAAATAGATTGGTTGATATACTTCTCAAACCTTTCACATAGGAGTTGGTGACTTTTCACCAAAAAACCAATTAGAGTTATTTAAGTTAATTAATAAATTAATTGACATTTATAAAGCAATATTTCATAAATAACCACTAACTTAATATGACCAATGCAATATTTTATATTGTAAATCTAAACTTTATAGTTTAGAGATTTATAAATGTCATTTAGGACAAGCAATGTGAAGTGCAGGCCCCTAGTGAACATTATGCTCTAAAACTCCCTCTTAATGTTTATAGGGGCTATATGCTATCAATTTCTTTTTAAACGAAAAAATGAAGATCCTCCATGATGCAAGAGTTCATTGACTAGCATGTCATAGGATAAAATACATGCCAAGCAGAAGATCATACATTCCAGACTAATAAACCTATTGTCATAACTTAGATCCCACTTTTCTCAAAATGATGCTAAAAGAGTATTCATGGAGTTTCTTGTTGGATCCCTCTTAAAGAGCTTCCTAAAAACAGCCCCTTAATTATGTATTGGTCTTACATACAATGCTTTTACAAATGGAAGGAAGAATACAAAGGAAGAGACACATAATGCCCATTGGTCTTAAGAGATACCTACAGTAATAATAGACACCCCACAAAAACATTGAGAGACATGTACAATCATCTCCAATCATGGGATACATCCCCTTGCTACACTGGAAATTCTCAAACATCTAATTTATTAGCTAGATCAAATAACAAAGCACAATCAAAAGATTAACTGTAAAAATGAAATTATAAACTTATATTTTTAAAGGTTCTAGCCTCTAGGCATATTTATTGGAAAGAACCCTCTCACAATTTTTGCTTGAACTGAATCCTACATTACGATTAGCTCAATTGCCCAGACATAGAACAAAATCAATTCTATCCAATTAGTTACCCTTCTCCTCACACACAAACATGAAGTGAAATAAGCTCAGTTTACACAATCAAACATGAAATTAAACAACCCATATTTAAGAACCAAGAGATAGCATAAAGCATTTAGTTTCTATTTATGACTCTTCCATGCAGGGCAATGAATTTCACTTTCTTCTAATCACTGATTAATCCACAAGTCTCCTATGACTTAGTAGGGATGTTAAAATCATTATAAAAACTCTCAAGAAAAAAATTATGGAAATAAGTGCTATAATGATAAATTTATGTCCCTTAACTAAGAATGCAACAACTTGCACAGTGCAAATGCATGAATTGCCAAATGTTTATCTTACAGCAGATGAAGAGCTTGCAATAGCAAGCTTTTGTCGACCTCCAAAGCCTTTCTTTTTGATTGGGTTTTCTCTTTCATTTCTCCACACTAAGGGCACTAGAAGAACTCCCCTTTCAATAAGTTCAATGCGAAAATTTTCAGCTCTTTGGACTGCTCTATTCACTGCATCTTTTGTTCCTGCCAGAATTACCTAAAAATAAACTTTTTTAAGAATCCTGAATGAATAGGTGAAGTAGAAGAGCCAAAAAATGTGACAATACAAAGTTCTTTGCTTTACAACCAATTGAAAATCAATTAGGTACACTTCTAAAAATGCTCACAGGTCGAGCTGTATCTCGTAATTGTACAAGTTCAATTACACAATTGGTTGACAAACGCAAAGGCAACCTAGATAGTGTTTCATCGCGAGCAATTTGAGCAATCTGCTCCTCTTCTTTCCTGTTTTCCCATATGAACAGTGCTACAAGTATGATGATACCTGCAAACATATGGGGAGTTCGATTGGACAACATCCCATTAAATTACAATGGTGAACATCTGATATACAACCTTTCTTAATTTAAATAAAAGTAATGCTGCTAATGTCCTAAAGCACTACAAGGCCTCATTACTGATCTTCTTCTAAGAAAGATACATTGCCATTGAGTTTGGGTAAGAAACTACAGTGAAATAAATCTGTGAGAAAACAACTAATGTCTTACAAGAATATCCTTTCATGATTTTGATCTTGGGTGTCAATAAATAAGCTTTAGAGAGCTTCATGGCTAAGAATGTCAAATAAAAGGGAACTTGGCCAAAAGAGATACTATATACTTTGATACAATTTCATTAGTTGATATAGAGATTGAAATCAACAATGTAGCAAATAGATTTATATTTTCAAAGTCTTCAAGTAATAGACTGAATAAGAAGCATCTCAAACTGCTCTTTTTATCGGAAGCACTTATGCTTGAATACATTTTTTGTTATTATGTTTATTAGGGATTAGGAGGTTAACCATTATTTTTGGTACTTTAAAACCTGTCTTTGATTTCATTACAATATTATCTCTTGAATAATAATGGGCTTTGGAAATTTTTCTAGGGCTCCGAAAGACTCAGACACACTATGTAGCAAATTAGTTGATGTGTGAAGACTGAGAAATGTGCAAAAATGTGTATAATAGATCATTTTAAGATTTTCTTCACTGGTATTGGAAGGTTTTCAACCTTACGGGAACATAACAGAATTCGTTCATGTTTAGATAACACATATTATTATTTTTTCTTAGGGCTAAACAGGTTAGTTGGTCATGAATTTTGCTAATTCATAATGGTATTAGACCAGCATGCTTCAGACCTATTCCTGCAATAAGCCTAAGATTGGCAAGAAACCTATATATTGCATTTGGTAGGTAAGAAAAGCGCAGAAGAATAGTCATTAAAGTTGTTAGAAAATTGTAGAATGGATCCTAATTGGCCATTTTACACATCTTTTTCCTTTTTCAAATGGCTTGAAATATTTTTTCTTTTGACAGCATTGAATCTGATTAAGTATAATTTTCAATTCATTGGGCATATTTTATATTATTTTCTTTGGAAAAGACTGAGTGATACACTATAGGAGAATAAAAAGTGGTGTGAAATTAGTAGCTATAGAGATCGAAGCATCACAACTACCTTAGACTGGATTAGGACCTCTCCAAGCCATCTTCACACCTTGCACCTTATGCAACATTCAGCCACCAAGTTGTATAACACTACTGCACTTTCACCTTCCATTCCTACCTAACATTACATAAGACTGACATTGTAACACAATACATTACATCAGGTTTAACATGTACTACAAGACAAATCCCTAGCAACACTACAGTCCACCCCTACAAAGCCAAAGAACACTTCATCTTACAGATCGGCCAACACTTGGGGATGCTAGAGTAGCCTGTACAGGTAAAAATTCAAGTAACCTTTCATCTTCTTGTAATATAATTGTTTTACATTAAGGGATTTCAAAAATAACAAGATGGTTAAGACATTGATTTCCAATATCCATACACAGTCTTGACGTCCCACTATCCTCCTTAGGATTTAGCCCAGAAGAATAACACAATCTTGGATTTATGAATCCATTGGTGTACTCTTTGCGCAAAATCCTATTCATGGACAAGAAAGAGCTTAGTTTGCTACCCCTTATCTCCAATGAATGTCTAATGGTGCTTCTGCATTTGTTCTTTAATTTCTATTGTATGTTCAACATATTTACAGGTTAATGAAATAGATATGTCCCTTACTTGGTTGATTGTCTATTCATGCAACTCCTAGGTTCAGCATGGATCATATAGAGATTTTAACAAAGCCCTCCCGGTTCCATATGGAGCTCCAAACTTTGTACAATTGTCTTGTATAATGTATGTTCGCATCATTATGAGATAAAGATGTGAATAGATGCTCTTGCTTTATAATTGGAATATTTACAAACAGATTTTTTACCAATTACCAACAGTTTTAACTCTTTAACAGTTGATCTTTTATTGCTTGGAATTTGCACATCAATGTTTCCAACAATTGTAATCAGATTTCTATTTAAGGCTCTGAAGATTTGTTTTACTTTGAACACTTGTGTCTGCTGGAGAAGCTCGATGTCTCATTCAATATTTAACAGCCACAACCAATTCTATGATGCAGTATTTGCTATAAAGTAAATGGTCTGCAGAATCATGATTACTTAAAACGGTTAAAATTTTGTTTTTACGAATGTGCTCTAGAGCTTGTTCTGTGGTTTTATTTTATTTTCCATAGTTTAGGAAAATAACATTTGTACTATGGACCCTGCATTTTCTGACAAAACTGTTCATGCATTATAGATTCATAGAATGACTAAAGATGGCCCTCCAATTTATTTTGGTGAATACAAGTTTTAAACAAATGCCTCTTCTGTTGGACACATACCTTGAGAGAAAACCTCTAAGATTTCTCAAAGAACTGCTTGATTCTACACTTCTAAACCTGTGTTTTCTCCGAAACCAATTCATATATCTTCCTATCTACCAAGGCAACAACATTTATTCCATTGTCACTCATGTCAAAAGATTTTCTCTTACAGGAGCTTTTCTTGAATACATAAGAAAGAATATCAAATTGAACTTGGTAGAAATATCTTCTGAAACCTAGTGAGTCATCTGATTTGCCTCACAATATATTAAGGGTGTTCTAATAAACGGTAAGTTATTTGGAATTCAAGAGAAATTAATGGACTAAGAAATAAATTATCAAAGAGTATATTTCTAGAGCCTTGCAGCAATATGCAATATGCCGCGCTATTTTGCCTTTGTCTTTATTTGTTTTGATGAATGTTTTGTGATATATTTGCAATGTTTGATACAACAATATAATGCAGCAAAATAGAAGATATTGCAATAATAATTTTCAACTCAAAAACTGAACATTACATAGGGAATACACAGTTGAAAATTCCATATTTTAATATCAGCTTAGCTACTCAGTATTTTCACAAAATATTGACAACCCAATTCATAAAATATCCCCTGTTATCTAGAACAACAATATCCAAAAAATATGGGAGTTACAATTCTTGAACTCATAGGTAAGATATGCCTTGAAACCCTTTGAAAATGGACGCCAGAATGAAGTATAAAGTTTGCAGCAGTCATACAGCAAAATAGATGCCTCTCTAAAATACAAATGATGCTATGAACAGCTCTCGAACATTCAGTCTATAAACTCCTCAAAACCCACACAGTCTAAACAGGGTCTTCACCATTAACAGTAGAAAGAATATCATCAAACCTTGCACTTGGCATCCAATATATGGCAGCAATTAAATCATCAAACCCTTGAATATGAAACTCTCCTGCAGATTCATTGAAGCACAAGCAGAGTATGTTTCTAGAGCCTTGTATATGTAATATGCCGCCCTATTTTGCCTTTGTCTTTATTTGTTTTGATGAATGTTTTGTGATATATTTGCAATGTTTGATACAACAATATAATGCAGCAAAATAGAAGATATTGCAATAATAATTTTCAACTCAAAAACTGAACATTACATAGGGAATACATAGCTGAAAATTCCAGATTTTAATATCAGCTTAGATACTCAATATTTTCACAAAACATTGACAACCCGGTTCATAAAATATCCCCTATTATCCAAAACAACAATACCCAAAAAATCTAGGAGTTACAATTCTTGAACTCACAGGTAAGATATACCTTGAAACCCTTTGAAAATGGACGCCAGAATGAAGTATAAAGTTTGCAGCAGTCATATAGCAGAATAGACGCCTCTCTAAAATACAAATGATGCTATGCACAGCTCCCGAGCATTCAATCTATAAACTCCTCAAAACCCACGCACAGTCTAAACAGGGTCTTCACCATTAACAGCAAAAAGAATATCATCAAACCCTGAACTTGGTGTCCAATATATGGCAGCAATTAAATCATCAAACCCTTGAATATGAAACTCTCTTGTAGATTCATTGAAGCACAAGCAGAGTACGTTTCTAGAGCCTTGCAGCAATATGTAATATGTCGCCCTATTTTGCCTTTGTCTTTATTTGTTTTGATGAATGTTTTGTGACATATTTGCAATGTTTGATACAACAATATAATGCAGCAAAATAGAAGATATTGCAATAATAATTTTCGACTCAAAAACTAAACATTACATAGAGAATACACAGCTGAAAATTCCATATTTTAATATCAGCTTAGATACTTAGTATTTTCACAAAATATTGACAACCCAGTTCATAAAATATCCCTTGTTATCTAAAACAACAATACCCAGAAAATCTAGGAGTTACAATTCTTTAACTCACAGGTAAGATATGCCTTGAAACCCTTTGAAAATGGATGCCAGAATGAAGTATAAATTTTGCAGCAGTCATACAACTGAATAGACGCCTCTCTAAAATACAAATGATGCTATGCACAGCTCTCGAACATTCAGTCTATAAACTCCTCAAAACCCACACATAGTCCAAATAGGGTCTTCACCATTAACATTAGAAAGAATATCATCAAACCCTGAACTTGGCGTCCAATTTATGGCAGCAATTAAATCATCAAACCCTTGAATAGATATTATGGGGAAACAGAAACAAATTATCCCTAAAAATTAAAATGAGGAATTTGGGGAATGACACCAAACTGCGTCTAAGTAGTTTTCTTTTGGCAGGAGACCCTACTCCTAAAGTGATAATGATATCAACCTCCTTAATGATGTTTCCAAATATTAGTTATCTTATTGTATCATAGATGTAAATTTATTAAATTATGCTATAGGAAGCTAATGCCCTTTGGTTTATTATTCTTACTAAAAGTGATACTCAGTTGGCCCAAGTCAGATGCTTGGTCAATCAGGCCAAAATAATTGTAAGGTTACTTGGAGATACAAGTCCCCTCATATGAAGACAACTAATCAACTGGAAGAGTATCTAATTTTCATTCCTAAATGGGTAACTTGTTGGCGTAACAATTAACACCTCTGGAGTGCAAATTGGTACGGAGAGCTATGCACACTGCGTGATGAGTGCTCTTCAAATTAGGAGGGGAAGCTCCCTTGTATTGTTGAAATGCTTGGAAAAGAAAAGTAAACTAAATCCTATCTTTTTGTTCTCAGCTGGAAGAGGAACAAGGTTAAGAAAAACCACGAACGTTGCAGCTAAGGATTTTTTGGTTTCGCAGATCATTAACTACAACTAAGCTAACTACTTTAAATCTATCCAGTTTCCTCAAGAAAAACAGAGCATGAGGAAATGGAGCAGGAATGTTCTATACGATAAACTTCAGGTATAGATTCACAACGTGAAGGCAAGGTGGGCTCAACTATTTGCTTGGCTAAATAGGTTTATTATCACACACATCATACGATAAGCTTTAGGTACAGATTCACAACGTGAAGGCAAGATGGGCTAAACTATTTGCTCATCTGAATAGGCTTATTAGAAACAAAACAAAGAATAGCCAACTAGGACAGTAAATTGCATAGACGAAACACGCATACAATCCACGATCAAACTAGCCACTATATTTAACTAAGATGAGCATTCACCATGATAAAATAACATGAAACCCGAGTGCCATAACAATTCATCATCATAATAAAACTCGTGAACAGATACAGAATCAGCAATATTACAGGCAAGGTGGGCTCAGCATATATTACTATCTCATGCAAAAGTTATTTACAAATGTGCTGAAAGCTCTTATTTATAGACATTGAAAGGTGTAGGGAACCCTAAAATCACCTTGAGTCAACTACAGTCTTGCATGCATGCAAGATTTTATTGCTAAACCCTAATAAAGCAAACTATACAGTTAACCAATACATCTAATCTAAATGGACAATGTGCAAGCATGCATGTCCTTATTAAAAGCAAGTTAACTGGAACACTACCATCAGTTAACAAAAACCCTAAATGAAACTCCAAGTGTACAAAGATGTCCCCCAAAATAGACATGCATGAGATGTGGAACAACGAGTTAACTCGGAAAGAAGCGTCGAGCTAACTACTGTGTCTGATGTCTATCCTGAAAGGTGGGAACTGGAGTTCACTGGTCGTGATCTCAAGCAACTAGCCCCTCCACGAGGTTGTTGACTGCGTCACCATCTGGGGCACTGATACTCTACCAAAGTATATTGTGTCTATGCAACATGTCCTCACCACCTGTGATCTGACACTGAAGTTCACCTCTGCTCCTAACTGCCTCATCGAACAACGCTGACATGACTGTAAGTTGATTCATCTTACAGCCAACGGTCTCCCCATTGAAAATACCATGAACGAGTGCCTAGAGCTCTGACTGAACGTCAGCGAGCTCAACATACGCACCACCCTCAAGTTGTTACTAGCACGGTATGCGAGACACGAAAGTTCTCACGTACCGGAGTGCACTAGTGACGTGCTCTCTGCTCTCAGCCAACTCTGATGCCATTGTCTCCTCTATCTTCGCCTTGAAGATCAACTATGTCCTCCAAGTGTAGATAGCCTCTTTGTCTTCTACATCTGTGACTGATTCATATGCCATCCTCAAGTGAGCAATAATGATCTCATCTCTGGGTCTATCCATCGCCAAGTCTCGCTCCTCATCCTGGAGACGTAGACAGAGTTCGCGTGCATTGTACCGTAACTGATATAACTCTGCTAGCACAAAGCGGCCCCTGGTGACGAACTCCTCCCAATCCTCCAAACACTTGCCCTATACAACCAGGTGATTAAGTTGGCCCTGTTCTGTTGGTGGCTCTAGCATCGGTGGGAGTAAAGCGGTGACATTTCCTATCCTATGTACAAGGCTAGAGATGTATTGACGAAGTTGTTGGATTTTAGCCTTGAGAGTTGCCTTGTCTTCTCCGTCTTTCATTATTCTATCCCTTGCGCTATCCGTTGCAACTTGTAGGAGATCAAACTCTATCTGGTGGGTGCTCCTACCAAGGTTGACTGTGATCACTTCAAAGTCTTGAACTTCAATCTCATTCAAACTCTTACCCTCTGGAGGCGCAGCAGTCTCTATGACAATCTCCTTATCCACATTCCTCTCAACATGGACCTGTTCCTTGATCCTCTTGTCTGGCGCATCCTGGTAGACATGATCAAAATCTGAATGATCAAGTACGTCAGATGGCTGCCTCCTCTTCCTACCCAGTTGATTCTCAAGCCAAGACAAGTCTCGACTAATCCCACTGGAAGGGTCTATGCTAGTCATGAGAGGTTCCGATGAATGTGAATGCGTGGAGGCATTACTACAATTTGGCGAGTCTAGGTCCAAGTCAATGTGAATTGGAACTGGAGACTACTCTGGTGTCGGTGATGGCATGCGAGGCTGAACCTCGAGCTCTGGCAAACTCTGAATTGGCACTCTGACTGGCTCTATGTGTGTTTCAATGGCAAGTGCCTTCCCTTTTGAACTGTTAGGGACTTGATTCTTCTTAGGAGGGTTACTCCTTTTCTTTTGTTTAGGTTTAGACGAGGACAGTAGTGAAGCATCCATCGGTGGCGGCTCTGTTCTAGGCATGACTACCCTCTTGGTCTTCTTGCTT
>VDFB02267370.1:0-76733 GCA_007258455.2 Sequoia sempervirens | reverse complement strand
CCTACTGGCATGATATTTATAGCAGCACTAGAGTCTATCATGCAATTTCTCAACAGTTTGTTATTTATGAGTAATGTAGTGAAGAAAGGATCCACTTGTGGGGAGGTTGTTAAAACATCACCCAAACACACTTCTGAATTATTTATCTTTTCCTGCTTATTGAATTCTTCAGAATTCATATGTTTTTCATTTCCATTTGTAATCAATTGAACAACATTATCTCTGTATTCCTTAATTTTCATCAATTCAAGTAGTGGAACAGACATTTTTACTTGGGATAACACCTGTGTGAAGTCAAAAGAGGAGCTCTCCATCTTAACAATATTTTTCAGTTCTGGTGCATCTCCTTTGTTTTCTTCCTTTTATTTTTTATTTGGCTGGCCAGGCGCTTGTGTCTCTTTATGTAATTCCTTCACTTCCTCTTTAACTTCCTATTTTTGGACAGGCTTCTATTCACCTTTATCATGCTACTTATCTTTTGATTTCTTCACAGTTCCTTGTGTTGCTTTCTGATCCTTCATAAAAATTCCCCCAGGAATACCTTCCATCTCATTCACTTTTCTGTTTCTCAACCAATATTTACTCCTCGCTTCCTCAACTACTGCAACAGTTATTCTCTGCATTTCATCTTCAATGAGTCTCCTCACACTGCATTGAGCAAGCGGCTCAACAGAATGTGGCTATGTATAATCTTCTTCAGAATCAGAAAGGATATGTTGTTTAGCCATATGGACATTATATTTTTGATTTAAAACATCATATTCATAACCTTCATCCTCTAAAGATGAGTACCCTTCTTCAGCATGGTAAAGAGTATTTGAAGTCAAATAAACCTTGTGATCTCCATTATTCTCCATCAACATTCCCTCTTCTTGCATCCTTTGAGCTACAACACAATAGTCCGGAGAATGTGCCTGATTACAAACTTCACAGAAGTAATTATTACTCACCATGTAAGTTCCCTTTTTGCTCAATGGATCAGGAGTCTCCTTACTTCTAGGCCTGGCTGTTATAGGTTTCCCATCTTTCCAGTCTGTATTGTAAGGCATATCATGTAACCTTGGCCTTTCATTTCTATTCTCATTTTTGTATGTATTCTCTTGTTTGTACTGATAATTATTGCTTTGCTGAGGAGGCCTCGGGTTGTCTCTTTTACTGATTATACCAGCAACCTTCCTGTTGTTTTCAATTGTCAGTGCTATCTTCTGTACTTCAGCCAAAACTCTTGGGGATCTACTCCTCAGTTCATACCCTATCTTAGGATCAAATGCATTTAAATAAACACTCAATGCAACATAATCTAGCAACCTTGATCCAGGAGGTACTTTAGTATGCAACTTATTGAATTTTTGGCTGAAATCATAAATTGAATCATTCTAATTTTTCTGAATTCTCATTAATTCATGAAGAGCTGCATTTGGAGCATTTTGATTCCCATATTTCTCTAAGAGTTTGTCTTGAAATACTTGGAGAGAATTAATTGAGAATGTTGGCAGGCTGTCGAACCAATCCCTGACATCTTCAAGAAGTGACATCATGAATAGCTTCATGTGTAAATCTTCATAAGGCATATCTATGTCTTGGATGAAAACATTAAAACTCCTTAAATGTTCTTCAGCTGTGATTGCATTACTCCCTGTAAATTTGGGCACCATATTCCTCCAATTGCCATCCGTAGGGTAAGGATATAACTGAAAACCAACTAAATCAAATTGTCTGATCATGGTTCTATGCTGGTGAGGGGGAGGAATAGGTGGATGCTGATACTGGTGCATGTGATTATTGTACTGTGCATTATGCTGTGGGATATAATGCTGACCAGGAGGTGGATACATACCTGTATATTGTGTGGGAATTTGAGGTGGACGATTTGGCTGCTTGTAGTGATTTCCTATCTGATTGTGAGGAGCATTTTGTTGATTGGAGGGCCCTGTGCCATGATCACCCTGCTTGTGAGGTGGGACATACTTTGGGCCACCAGCCGTCTGATCAGTAATTTGGGCTTTTTGCAATTTAGCCTCTAGTTCCTTTATCTTCTTCTCTTTTAGTTCCAACTGTGCTTTTACTTCATTAGGAATCGAGAGCTCATGGTTTTCTTTAGGAGTTTCGTGATTACCCTCCATCCTCTGATTATATTCATGCTGAATTCTGATCCGTTCAGCCTCTTGTTCAGCTCTAAATTTAGCCTGTTTCTTAGCTTCAAACTCAGTCTGTTTCTAAGAATCGTGAAAAGGAAAAGGATTTTTTTGATCTTCGGGAGTACAAGGTTCTGCACTTGAATAATCTCTCCATGTATCATAGCAATTATATGTTTCACAATGTGCTCTTGGTGCTTTACCTTTGTTGGTTATGCACATGTCCTCATTTATTCCTTTTTTGTTATCAGCTCTGTCATCTTTATGTGTCCACTTACTACTACTAGTAGGAGCTCCAGTATGACCTCCCCTGTACTGAGATCTTCCATTCATGATGAACAACTGTAAAATTTCTGTCAGAGTCGCCACTCACTTTTATCAAAAAATGAGAAAAAAGTTTGATACTTTTTATTCCCAGTAGAGTCTGTGCAATATTTCTGACTCTATAATTAAGGCCTTGATTCTGATTGTTCCCCAGTAGAGTCGCCAATTTGTTAGCTCTCAAAAATGCAGGTAAAGATACCTCAAGAGGCTGCCAATCTATTGATACGTTTTAGGGTAACAGACAAGGTCAAGAGAACTCAACCTTCTACTCTTTAGGTGCTGCTAAACCAAGGCGGGTGTACCTTTCTGAATGAAGTAGACTTTATGTTCTTATGATTATCTCTCTTGTAGTGATTTGTCCACAATGACAAATAGAAGTGAACAAATGTAATCAAACTTGATAGCAATATTCTAATCTAAATCCTAAAATGCTCAATAAAGAAATATAAAGAAACTGAATGAGTTCAAAATGATGAAGTGCAGAGACCAGTGCCTTGTTGGGTATGCAAAGTCAAATGAGATCAAGATGATCAACACTTCTCTGGAGAAACTCAAACTATCTGGCATATATTATGTCTACAACTTGTATAAACATGCAAGATGTGATTACGAAGCTCTACTTAAACAATCCAGATGATTCTCTCTGATTACTGTGATTAACTAAAAGGATTTAATCTTTGCTTGAAAGAACCAATCAATCAATCACACAGATACAACAAATGTGCATTGATGAATTATATATAAACTTGTCATATCAATTCAAACAACCAGAAAGTCTCAATCTTGGAGACAACTTAGCAATACTTTCATTAAATTCAACAAATAATTGACACTAGAAAAATGCAACAACATCAACTGATTTTCATAAATACCTCCATTCTGAAATCATGCAACAATAGTCTCTGATCTGATAATTTTATTCCACTATATCTACTTGCTACGTATCGAATATCTAAATAGTTCCCCCTGCTCTATTACAATTACAAAAATGCCTATTTATACCCCAACATGAGAAAATAAAACATATTGAAATATCATGTCGGCCCTCCATAGAATTCGGGCTCCAAACAAGTCGGCTTGCAACAGTTATATGAATTCACATGTCGGCCATAGGATTTGTATTTTTGTTATTCATCAGTGAGATAGTCGGTGAGACATATCGCTAACTATGCCGAAGGCAATTCAATCGCTAATCATCCCGTGTTCACTGTGCTTGCATTCGCCGTGACCCATCAGAGTTGTTGAGATGTTTGTTAGATCTCTTTATGCCTTACCGATATATGTCTTCGCCTCCTGTATGTCGCTATAGCATTCCATTTGTCACAACGAAGCCATATAGTATTCTTTTGTTCCCCCCTTTGTTTCGTTGTAACACTGTGATATCGGGGAGACAACAAATCGAACTCACTCTGTTAGGCCGAAAATCCTTTATTACTTCCAAGTTGCCGAGACACAAGAGGTCCTTCACCGAACTGCACTTTTCATTTCAACCGCTTCGCTATAGCTCATAGATATCGGGGAGACCCTATGTCAAACACTTTGAGTTTCACCGAGAATCTTCATCTATTATGTATATCGCCATGACAAAAGCACACTCACGCTGAAAATTATCCTTCAATTGCTTTCGCCAAGACAAAACAACATCAGGGAGAAGTCTCACAGAATCATCAGGTTATATCGAAAGCCCTTTGCTCATCCATGTGTCACTGTGACTTAATAATATTGGGGAGACCTCTTATAGAATGCTCATTGCTTTACCGAAAGTCACCCCGAGATAAATTTTGATTTCCAAGAGAAAACAAAACTCTCACTGAAAGCCAATATAAAGAAACTCCTTCAAGCTCCGTCGGCGAGACATACACATCGCTATGACCCTCCACCGAAGACGCTTGTTTGGCCAAAGCGAAACCCAAATGTGATGTCGACGAGACCGAAGGTCACTTGCCAAGACCTCCTCCCGAACACCAACTCTCGCCGAAATGAAACCTAAAGCGCCAGTCGGTAAGACAAGAAAGACTCACCATGACATGATGCCGATAACTATGACTCTGGCCGAAGTAGATCCATACGAGCAAATCGGTAAGACAAAGCAAGTTCGCTAAGACCCTTCATCGACGGTATGACCTATGCCGATATATGTATCCTCCTCTCACTGAAGCCACGTGAAAGCTATGCCGATAACTACCAGTAAGTAAACTCCAATTGCCGTGACACAGAAAACGTCTTGCCGATAGGCAACATAGACGTTTTATCAAAAAAACGGATCGGGGAGACCCTGATATTGTCACGCCGATAAGCCTACAGCAAACAAATGTTAGCAAAGATGCATGACTCGATGGATTCAAAGGGGCTATACGGAAAAATATGAGCATAAAATGTTCAAGATGGAACCTAATTGGAAAATTATGAATGGAGAACATGTGAAAATATTCAAAAATTTATAGTACTAACACTTTGTACTTGTCAAGTGTACCATCAGCTTTGTACTTGACTTTGTACACCTATTTGCAGCTAGTAGGTTTCTTCCTTGGTGGAAGATAAAAAGGAATCGAATTCTTATTTTTCACAAGACTTTGATGTTCAGTTTCCATGGCCTTTTCCCATTCAGGCTTACTTTTTTCCTTTGCAAAATCTTAGGGTTCATAAACATCCTGAATGTTAGCCATAAGAGAAAAGTTAACTGTGTTCTTGCTCTTTCCTTTGGATGATCAACCCTCGACCATTTCATCATCCTGAATATCACTAATGAGTTTTTCCCGCCACTTAGGTTTCTTTGTAGAAACCCCTTCATTTAAATCGACATGGTCATCATGACATGGGTTGCCTGGTACTATATCATCAAAATGTTAATGTAGGTCTTTAAAGAAAATCATCTGGTATTGGCACTAGTATTTGCTTGAGAGATTCCAAATGTTCGGAATCATAAGAGTCCCTCCTTTAGGTGTAGCTAAGGAAGTTGGACACCTAAATATTTAGCCGTCAAAGGCTGATATTCAATACTCTTGATGTCAAAAGAGAGTTGAAAGGGCCTAACTTCTTCACAAATCACCACATCCCTATTGAATGTCAACCAATCAATGTACACATCAATAAGCCTATAGGGTTTATGATTCACATTGTACCCTGTGAGCATTAATTTCTGACTCTTGGAGTCTAGTTTGGTTCTCTTTGTGTTTGGAATCGAGACGCAGGTAGTAGAACTCAAAATATTTAGATGGCTCACCTTTGGTTTCCTCCTAGACCATGCTTCCTCTAGGGTCTTCTCTTCCATTGCTTATGTCAAAGATCTGTTGAGAAGATAAATAGTTGTGTAAACAACCTCAACCCAATTTTTTTGGGAACACTCTTATTCTCTAACATACACAGGTCCATTTCCATAATTTTATGGTTCCTTCTCTCAACAACTCCATTTTGTTGTGGAGTGTAGGGTGTGGTGAATTGAAGTTTGATATCTTGTTTAGCACAAAATTTTGTGAATTTGTTTGCATGGAATTTAACTCCATTATCAGACCTAAGAGTGATTATTTAACAACAAGACTCTTTTTCTACTAATGCTTTTAACTTTTGAAATTCCTTAAACACATTTGATTTTTCTTTAAGGGAAAACACCCAAATTTCCCTACCAAAATCATCTACGAACAAGAGAAAATATCTAGTATCAGTGACTGATTTCGTATTCATTTGGCCACAGACATTTGCATGAATCGATTGTAAGACTCTCGATGCTATCCAAGCCTATCCATTTGAAAATGGAGATATTTGTTGCTTCCTTGCTTGGAAATCTCTGCAAACATCATGTATCCATTGTTGGCTTTTAGGTAAACCTTCTACCATATTCTCTCTCAAATGGTTGAGATGCCCATAATGTTGATGCCAAAGAGTATTGATACTAGATGAATTTGGTTGCTAATGTACGCTGCTGAATCTCTCTAGTATCAACAAGTAGATACAAACCATGATCTTCTATGCAAAGTGCAATTGTTTTCTTGGACTTCTTGTCAATAATATGGCTCTTGTGTGTGTTGAAAATGAAATCCAACTTGGGATAGTGGCGCATAATCTAACTCACTGAGAGAAAATTTAGCTCCATGCTTGGAACATAGTATACATTGACAAAAATAAGAGTTTTTTTCCAGAGGTTATCTGAACATTGCCTCTGCTAATAACAATGTACTACTCACCACCATTGAAGATCACTGAATTTGAGCAAGCCTTGTACTCAATGAACCAATCCTTCCCATGAGTAAATTGTTGAGATACTTCAAAATTGATGTACCCCGCAAAAGACTTGACGTAAAAGACTCTTTTTGCTTAGAATACTTTGTGACATGAGCCTTTTGTTGAGACCCTCCTTGGTTGGATTTTTGATCGGCCAACCTCTTTCTACAATGCTTCTTCATGTGACCAAGTTTATGACAATAATGACATGTGATAGTCTTTAGATTCTTTGAAGTATCATCAAATTTTACTTGACCTTTCTTTTGAGGCCACTTTCCTTTGCCCTTGTCCTTGGATGCAAAGGCATGTTCCACACTTGGTAAATCACTACTGCTTCCAAACTACTTCTTCCATCTATCCTGTTGCAAGAGTTTGTTGTACAAATTGTCAAACTTTAGGTCAAGACCGGTAGATGTGTTGTTGAGTGTTTTGATGAAATGCTTATATGATCATGGTAAGCTTTTCAACATTATAACCACCTTATCTACTTCTTCCATCATGTGATCTATGGCTTGATATTGATTGTGAATGTCTTTGATCTTCATCAAGTGTTACTGCAAAGACATCTTCTTGTCCATCATGATCGAGAAAAGTATATTTTTAAGGAAGGCCTTGCCTTTATTTAATATCTCGTGCAAATCTCGCAAGTGTTTCCAAATCTCTATAGAGGTTTTCCCTGATGGAACCTCTGAAAGAATTTCATCTATTACTAATAATTTAATGAGCATGATGGCTTCATGATTAAACTCATTAAATTTGTCGTGGTTTTTATCTGCAACTGTAACAACCCCAGTGTTCAACACAATAAATTTTCAATGTTTTCATCTCAAGTTAATAAACCATGATGCCATAACATAGCAATACAAATTTTATTTTCTACACTATAAATTACATGCACATTTGAAATAAACACTATTCCAAACTTCCATTGCATTTCATTGTAATTCCACAAATCTTTTCATAACATAGATTTCATATCGAATAAACTCAATTTTATCATTTATGATTACATTCTTCTATATAAATGGGTACAAGTTACATACATAGCTCCTCTGAGCTTCATTTGACAATAGATATACAAACTAGTTTTGATGTCATCGCATTGGTGCATACATTGTAGATGTCCCCGCTCCCTAGTGCATACACTCTAGTTGTCCCCAATATTGGCACAAACATTTGCAAACTTGGCCGCCAACGGATGAGGAGAAGCATCACTCAAACACTTTTCCGCCAACCACAGACTCAAATGAGGTCCCTCGCTCATCTACCACATATGGCAAGATGGCCCTACCCTTCGAAAAAGAGATTGGTTGGTAAAACCCCATAACAATAGCCTATCTAAGCTTAGTGTTGTTTCCTACATAAATAGAACCTAATCATATGGTAGCTACACCTATGAATATGAAAATTTTGAACTAGAATGCATAAAAGGAACATAGTGAATTGACACTACAATCAGTGGAAAATTACACTACTTTGGCCAAAGTATTCTCACCCAGTACTTCGAGTGACAATCATCTATTCACATACACTACCCTAGCTCGATTTGGATTATAACCATTCATATACTGTGCATAGGTAATTTCCTTCCATAGGTAATCATTAACCTCAGAAATAGCCTATTTTCCTTTTTCCTAAAACACAATGGTATCTCTACCAATAAAGCATAAGCATAAGTTACCCCATTCAATGGATATTCTAATCCTAGGTATAACATATGAGCTTTTCTAGTCAACAAATTAACTTTGCATAAACAACTTAACAAGCTATTCCCTTCAATGGACAACCTAGTCCCAAGATTAACTTTGTAATCTAAAGTATAGCTACATAAGCTTCATCTTGTCATAGAATAAATATTCATAAATAACTGACTCCATTCAAGAATGTATCACATCAATAAATGATTCTTCTCAAGGGTAAAGTCTCATCAAGGAATGACCTCAATCAAAGAATATTCATATCAATAAATGGTTCCATTCGAGAGTGTAATCTCCTTAGTAAAAAGAGTTATTCAAAGAGTAGAATCTTGTCAACAATATGACTTTATATCAAGAGTATAAAACAACCAATCAGGTAACAACTCCAACTTAATTGGTAATCCCCACTATGGCTCCAATCAAATAGTAATTCACAAACTCAAGTGATTAATTTAATCACATAGGTGAGTTTCAACCTTAGTACACCTCAATTCTGAGATATAATCTATAAACAACAATCAGTCTGATTGTGTAGGTTAATCTAAACCTATGTGCTTTAAACAAAGCTCAACTACATAACCCATCCAAGTAGGTTATTCCCAACCGATTGGTTTCAATAGGTGATCAAGTAAATATTCCAACATAGTAGATAATTCATAACCAAGGGTTTCAATATACTTCTTGACCCAAATAGGTTACTCTCAACCTAGGGTTTCATTCAATAGTAAAGTAATGATCAGGTGATCATTCAAGTATAGATTAGCAATATGGCATCTCATCCTATCATAGTTTTCACACTATCACTGTTGATGTATTGCTAAACCTTATCATTTCTAAGGTTTCCTAGCATCATTACCTAACAGTGCCAAGTCTCTTCGTGACATTGATGCATTTCACATTATACATGTAGACAGTAGTGTAACTATCTATGTATAGAAATAACATATGAGTTCCCATATAGGGTATACAAGAGTATTAAATCACTCCCTCAAGCTATTCACGCTTTCACCAAATCTAGTATATAATACAATTGACGACATCCACTCCTTAATATGGAGTATATAAAAACACCCACAAAGAAATCATAACATTCACGATTCTTTCCCTTTCTATAAGTAGACGTTTACTCTATTTCAAGCAATCTAATGTGTTTCCAAATAAAAACACACAAGGAAATCAATCTTTCAAATAAAAGATAAAACATGAAGAGAATATATTCTCATGCCTGATAAACGCTTATTCCAATCAATCCACTGAATCTTTGTCCTTCTCTTAGAATCAACTTAGCAACAACCCCTCTCATTTTCTCTCACTAAATTTCCTCACACTAATTCTCAGCAAAATACAAATTCTCTCAATGAAAAATACAACAAAATGGAGCAATTTAATGATGCAAAGAAGAATTATATTCAAATGAGGTGAGATTGCCTCATATTTATACCCAAAAACCAGCTTCATTAGCCTATATTCAAGGATTAATCATTAACACATCTCAACATTGTACTATCAACTCAGCTACACAAAGAAAAGGTGGCAGACTCCTATCACATTACTCACCAAAACTACACAACAGATCGACTATATGCTTGCCACAATAGTTTGACTATTTCATAATGAACATGCTTCATATAGTAAATCGACTTCCAAGCTTGTTAGACTTCTAAAAGGATCCAGAGAATTCATATTATGGCGCCAAGTATCCACACATTCCCTATTCTCAAGCCCGTGGTTTAAACAAAGGAATCAATGAATAATCATTTAGCTACACATTATACAATCGACTTGGTCATAGACTGGAAATTAACACCTATAAATGAATCAACCTCCATATTAATAGTGTTGTTAGAGCTTTGGCCCAACACGTCTATTATCATAGAATGCAACACTTTATCATTGTAAAATTTACACAACATATTTCAACTTATGTATTCTCCATTGACTATTAACCATATGGATAAATATCGTTTCACTACTTAATATTGTGTTGCTAAGGATAGCGCTAAATTTATGATAAATTGGCCATGGAACTTATACTTTAAATTGGCCTTTACTACCATGTGTTGTATTTATGTTTTTGACTTGGCTTTGCTCTTTACCACACGCCATATATAATGCGCTGGTCTTTGCATGTTTAAACAACATTTAAACCTTAAGGAAATCATCCATAAGTCAACGCTATGCTATCTTGGACATGTTACATATATGTGTTGTAACTAAGGTTATTTGTTGGCTTAATCAAATCCTTTCCCTCTTATAAGGTAATGCTATATAATGCATTTTAGCTTTGTATTAAGACCTCCCTCACTAACATATGCGCTATGTATATTTGCGCCACTTCTAATGCAAAGTATTGCATCAATATCAATCTCCATCAATTCATTCAAATCGATTTCTATCAATCGATTCACACCTATATAGTATACATTTATTTATTTATTCATTAACAATCAAGTTTACTAAATAAACTATTCGATATACGATTGTATATATCCACATTCACATTTTACACAATAATAATAACGATGAAATGGTGTTCATATTTATATACATGCATATATACATATATGCGTATAACAAATATCAACCATTGCTTTGAAAATCAAACACATATGTTTGCGAACTCATCGATTAACAAATATACATTCATATCCTCGTTGACATGTGTGTATATATATAATCATTTCTTCGTACAAGTATGCTCATAAGTATTTCTATTCATATATATGTGTAGATGCAATTATGCTCTCTTGGACGAGTCGTTAAACATATACATATCTACATGTATACTCTTAATGTACATATGAATTGAAATAAATATAACTATACGAAGAGATCAAAGACTCAAGATTCAATCATGACATCTTAATCACACAATCAAAGAATAAAAGATATTTTCACAAGAATTTCAACCTATCCTCAAAGGTTACTTGGTTCTAATCCAACCCGACTCATCTAGGCCAACCAATTCCAATAAACCAATACTAAGACAAAAGGTTCACTTACCGAATCCCAACTGACTCAACTATTCTAATCCAAATCTTGGTCGTGAGTGTGTGTAAGCTTAGTAAGGTCTCATTAGGGGTTACCCGACCAATCACTTCTCTTGAGTGATACTTCCCCTCCCTTTTGGAGGATTGAATATGTCCCTGAAACTAGCTTAGTACAACACCAAGGTAGTTAGACGTTCATAGTAAATCCATTTGCATCATAACACATTTGCATCAACAAAGCATTATAATATTCATATTGTAATTCATATTATTCCATAATTCAAAACATATTCTTTCTTTTGAAATCAATTACATCTTATTGCATATTTTAGTATTTCATTCATTTGATAAACATATCAAAGTCACATTTAGCATTTATCAATCACTTTCACTCATGAAGGTAAAAATAACTTGGTAACTATGAAACAAGATGAGACATCAACTGTTGGATGAGTGGATGCATCGAGGGTGATTTGATTGAGGCACTTGTACTCGAAGATCATGAGCATTTGTTGTTTCCAAGTGTTATTATATTTTCCAGTGAAACGTTGGTTGTCTTCTAATATGATATTGGGGAATGAAGGAATCCCTCTCACAATATCAGATCGTCAAGAAATTGCCATAAAGTGTTTTGGAAAATGTTGAACAATCGACTATAACCCTAGTTGCCCACGTTTTTGGAAAAAAATGTCAAAAAAATGATAGAGAGCACCATGATTTTTTAGAAAAAATGGTCAAAACCCTAGGCATTGAACCATGATTTTTGTAAAAAACTGTTCAAAAATATTTAGAAATTCATTGTTGGAGGTCAACTAAAAAACTTGGCGCGACTTCTACAAGTCAGAAAAAACCCTTGCATGACCTAAAAAAACCTTTGTGACCAAAAATTGCAAGAAAATTGTCGACGATAGTTGTACAAACCCTATTGCACGCCAATTAAAATAATCCCACATGTGCCAAATAACCCAGTCGTGGGTCCAAAAATGGCAAAAAAATGGCGTGATTTCGAGAAAACCTTGATACGCAAAGTTGCAAAATAACAAAATTGTGATTTTTAACTAAAAAATGTCACAATTTCTCTAATAAACCAACACAATTTATTTCACACAATAGCATAATTTTTTTTTTTTGAAATTAGTCATGCGATTTAGGAATAAAATAGCCCATGATTTTTAATAAATCCCTTGTCACAATTTTGGAGAGAAAATTCACGTGATTTCCAATCCTGAAAAGCCCATATTTTTTTATCAAAATCTGCGAAAACCTTGAAGGAAAAAAATCCAAGATTTTCCTTCCTTGGTTGATTCATATGGTCTCCTTTGACACTTTTGTGTCTCTTGCATGAAATTCATTGGTGCCACAATTTGTGGAATTGAAAAACTCAACTATCTTGAGAATTTTCAAAACTCAAGCATTGATACCATATTACAAAAAAACCACACAAAAAGTTAACCAAGATTACGTAAAAATCTAATTTGAAATAAAGAGCAAAAGCTTCCTTATATAGGATTACAAATATCATATCCACTGAGGATAAGATGGATGACTCAAAGTAAAAAGGTAAAATTAAATTCAACACGACTTTATTAAAGATCCTTAAAGTCTATCCTAAAAGCTAATTGACCATTACAATATAAAACTTTACTTTAATAAGAAACACACCATTTCTATGCTATTTCCCTATTAGAAATCGGCACATGCAAAGAGAAAAATATAAAAAGACATACAAAAAGCAGGGAAATAAAAACAAAGTAAAGTGAACAAAACCATGAAAAAATTGGCTACCTCCAACTCCTTGATGGAATGCGTTTCCTTTTCTCTTGTATCGACTGCTTGCAATTAGTTGCATCTTTGATGAATGTCTTAGTGAGCTCACATTTCCAATCTTTCTCTAAAAATTGTTGGAGAATGCCAATATCAAAGAGCATGAAACAACTTCCTCAAGTTAACAAAATAAGCACGATAGTATGTCTAACAATATAAAATGAAGAGTGTATAATACAATTATCAAGCCTTGCATAGATGGGAAAGGATGAGGAGCTAGGAAGGTAGGATTGAACTATTGACTACCCCTCTATAGGTGGGACACTTGTGAGCTCACTTGACAAGTGGGTGAGCAAATGTCAATAGGTGTCTCAATGCTACGAAGTGAGACAAAAGTAAAATAAACCTAAGTAAACTTAAGCTAGGTGTGAATATACCAATCCTAGAAAGGTGATTAGCTAAGTAGCTGGATAATGACACTATTTACACTAAGAAAAATTTCATGCGACTATTGTATAAATAAAGATTTCATGGGCTTTATGGGTTAGTGAGAGTTCATGTGATGTTTTATATGCAATTTAAATGTGAAAAAAGTTGTTGAAAATCACATTCAATGATTTTTTATTTAGATGTGATCCCCCTCCCCCCCAAAAAAATAAAAATAAAAAATTGCTTGGACCTATTTGCAATTAATCATGAATTTTCTCATTTTTTGCTTCTATGGATGCTACAATCCACAAAAAAAATCATGTGTTAGGTGACCACAAGTGACAAACAAATTGTCACATCCCCTAAAATAGAATGATGGTTCATGAAGGTGAGCTTATTGAGTCTACCTTTCAACTCATCATGTCTTATCATCACTTGAAGTCCCAATGGGAAAATTCTTCTTTTCCACATTTGGACACTATACAATCAATCTCTTCATCAATTTAAAACATTAAGACTTTTTATAACCCTTCTTTTTACAATAATTACAAAATTTACTAGATTTCCTAATATCAGAAGGAGAATGAGAAGAGAAGGAAGGAAAAGAGAAATATTTTTTCTTGTGGTTGAGAATTGTTGACTTTGGTGGGACCTATAGAAAATGAAGGTCTGGATGTTTGAGATTAAGCAACAAGTTTTTTTTCTACCAATTGTGCCTAGTTGAATGCATCATCTAGTGTTGCAAGGGTAATGTATTTCAACTCCCTAAATATATGTCCTTTTAATCCACTCTTGAACTTTAAAATGAGAAATGCGACTAGATTTGTTACATGGAGTAATGTTCTCAATTGGTTGAATTGGTAGATGTAATCTTGCATAGACATTTGACATCCTTGTTGAAGACAAAGCCACTTAATATGCAGATCTTGATCATAATTGGAAGGATAGAACATGTTCTGAAAAACTGTGACAAAGTCTATCCCATGTGTGTCAATAGGATTTTTAGCATTTTGGTGTTCAATAACCAAGACCTTAGTAGTGCTAGAAAGCTTCAATTTTGCAAAAGGGACCTTATCATTGTTGGGACTTCGTTGTATCCAAACCATGTCTCCATGTCAAGAATCCAAGTGTACAGGATTTCAAGATCACAAGATCCATCATAGATCGTTACCTCACATTTGGCTAGAGATTAGTGTTCTTTGGGCGCATGAAGTCTTAGAATAGAGATTCCATTGACATAATGAGTCAATGTAGATATCACACCAATGACCATATTGTTGCAGGGTTGAGTTAGTGACAAACACTTTACGCCTCCCTACAATAAAATGAACAGGAGATATGAGCAAACACTCTAGTAGACTTGGGATTGACAAAAACAATTGAATCTAGAGATGCATTAAAGCTGGAACAAAACCACTTTATAGGGATGTTTGAGACTCTATTAGACACAATGTGTTAAATTTTTAGGAGGAAATTCCTCATGATTTGAGAGATATTAAATTAACAATAAGTTTTCGGTAAATTATGGAAACATTTAAAACACGAGTTTTGAAAATGGTGCTACAAAACAAGTAGGAGACTTTATAGGGGTGCGATCCACTCTTGAATAGGACAACTCAACTTTAGAACCATATTTCATAAAAATTCATCAAAGAGAAATCCAGACCAACACCATTTCTCCTAGACCTCAAACAGAAACAAAGAGAACCACAGCTCACAACTGGTGAACACAACTTGCACTGTACAACAAACAAGCAACCAAGAATCTGAATATAGCACCTTCTCACAACCATGAACAACATATCTGAACCGTACAACCATAGGAGAAAATCCAGACCAAAAACTGGAGCAACCACTGAACACCTCAACATATCTTTATTACAATTTTCTCAATATCCTCAACATATACAACCAACAACAACTAGTAGATAACCAGCTGACCGGTTGACGTCAATGACAACACCTTCAATCTTTCCATTCTTGCAACATCCACAATGTAACCAAATTTCAGGGAAAATATTCTTCTAATTAAAAGATATAAAATTAATCCTTTTCTAAGAAAAACTAAGGCAAATCCTTAATAAATAATTTTTTTTGTACCAAAATTGAAGGTTTTATAAGTGCTTGGAGTGCTTGGGCTAGATGTAAGAAATACAGGACCATGGAGAATGGTACTTGAATCTGAAATTGATATTAGCACCAAGCATGGGAGCTCTTCACAAATCGTGGCTACTACAACCAGAATGTGTAATAGTTGTCCAATAGAGGAAATAGAAATAAAATAACAATTCTCCAAGAAGGTTTGTGAAGGAAATAAGAGATCCGGGAAGAAATGGAGGGTGGCTATGGCTTGGGACGTTCAATATAGTAGTGGAGGCAACAGTGGCTTATGATAAAGTTGCTCTCCTTATTAGAGGATGTTGTGCAACTTTAAATTTTACCATTGAAGATGTGGCAATTGCTTTGGAAGATACCAGCTATGGATGGTCTTCTAAGCTTTTGCTCTACCCTCTGTTGGATTCAACATTTTATTGAATTGCTATGATTTATTCCATGGACAAAGGATGAGTTCCTCTAGATCAGGAGAGGCTCATTTTCATCGGAAAGTAGCTTGAGAATGGATGCACACAAACGGATTACAACATAAAAAATGAGTTGACCCTCCATATGTTTCTCCATTTGTGGGGAGGCAACAAGATAGAAGAAACAATAGAAAGTTTCTTGAACGCTGGGCTGCAAGAATTTTACAATTGATGGATGAGTGTGAAAATAATGCGAAGGAGAATGATTTGGCTCTAATACAAAAATGATATGGAAACAAGAAAATAAAAAGCTATAGAAGTTAGAGATCAAATTCAGCTATGGACATTAATCTTTGCAACCAAAATAAATTGCAAACTTGTCTTCCAATACTCCATATTTGAATTAAAAAATACAAATCAATAGGCATGAATATGCCTAAATTAAAGGATTTCAAGATATTTTCCAAATCTTAAGCTAAGGACTAGAATTGAAAAATTAACCATTGATACCAAATTAAGAATTCAAGACATGATAAGCTATGCATTGATGGTTCATATGAAAACCAAGGAAAAATATTCAAGCAAGAAGCCTCCTTCACACACAACAAATTTCAAATAAGAAGTGAAAAGCTTTCTTTCTCCTCAAGACTCTTTTAACTTTTGCAATCTTAAGTGAATAATTCTTTCCCAAAGAATCATTTGAGAAATAAGAAATTGAACCATGGATAGAGAAAATGTTCCACAGGGATGCATCCCCCCCCAAAAAAAGCCTGTATTTCCTAGACATCCCTGTCTCAGAGACTTGGGGATTTGGGGGGGATGTCCCCCCACCAACTGACCACTAGTGCCACCATCCCACCACCAATGTTGTTGTCTCCAACACACCGCTAGGACTTAAAGGATGCCAGGGTGTCCTCAAGACATCTAGGGAACTCCTAGTTGTCTCCAAGATGTATAATTATTATACTTATACATCTTCTTATAACTATTTTTTCAAGTACTATATGTATTTTAGTGCCCTACTGCCACCTCGCCACTGTCCCTCCACCATCCACAAGCTTAGGCCCTTGGCCCCCTGTCCTCGAACCTTGTCCCCACATCCCCCCATCAAGAAACTTTGTGGAACTATGGAGAATATTAATGTTCATCTTCTTGTTTACATTCCAACTCAATTCTCTGAAGCTCCTCAGCCAATGGGAAAGAACCTAACTATCATTCCAATATGAATGAGTAATAAATATGATTTTTCCTCCTAAAATGCATGAGGCCCCTTGTATCAAATAGAAAATCGAGTGACCTAATCTACCATGTCTCCTATTCCCAATGGAGACTTAATCAAAAAGTCTACTTGCAAAGAAGTTGAATATATGCATTTTACTTATCTCTTTTTATTGAACAATGATACAAAAACAAATCAGAAATGCAAACTCCTTGTTATACAAATTTACAAAGATTTTAATTTCAGGAGGGTTTTCAATCCAATGGAGTGGAAAGAAATTATAGGTGAATTTGTTTCAATATTTTCACCTTAGGTAGTTCAAGTTGATGTATCTGCACTTCTTTAAATGTCAACAATGAAGATCTATAACAATCCTTATTTTGACAAATTTTGACAATGTCCTCTAATAAGAGTAGGAAAGTATTAGTATATATTTCTTGAATTTCCCCTCAGTCAACTCATGATTCTGAGAAGGTTAAATAGGAAGAATTTTCCTTCTTGATAGACTTTGATGATGGATGTTTTGAGTCTTTCCCATGGAAAGCAGAGAACATCGATCAAAGATGGGTGTATAATGATTCGAGTTTTGAAGAGGATCACATTGTTGCTGTAGAGGAAGATGCATCCATAGATGAGTTCATTTCGAACTCAAGAGAGCATAGACGAGGTGATCATTCAAAAAGATGGCCATTATGGACCTCATCCTTAATGTGAAGTTATTTATGAAGAAAAAACCAACTTTTGACCATCCATTAGTTCAGGTAGGAGAATTCATATTTGTGTGCTTAAGTAATGGAATTTTAGCTGCAATACTTCTCCCAAATCATTTTTCTGAATTCATTCACCTACTTCCTCATCACTTGTTTCTCATAAGTCCACTTGCATTTCCTATTTTGACCGCATTATTCTAGATGCTCCCAATTTTTCCAGCTAGCAGTTATTTTTCCATAGTTTTCATCTCTTTTCCCATTCTTTCCTTTATATAAGGTTTTGTTCTCTTTTTTCCTGATTTCCAATATGTGCTTATATTGATTGAACACATGTTGAAGTCCCCATTTAAAATTCTAAGAATGTGTTTGAAATCAAAATTTCCTTGGATCCATTCACATCCTCGTGATTATCTTTCATGGTAATAGACAATGGAAGTGGGTATACCATTGATGTGAAAGATTTGGTCAAGGAAGACGTGGGAAACAAAAGATGTGTGATGTAGATGGGCTAATAAATAAAAGTGAACATACTTGGAGAGACAATCAACCACCCTCAAAATGACTGATTTGCAACTTAGGTAATTTTTCAATAAAATTCAAGGAAAATCTAGATTGTTGTCAGAATTGAAATGGTTGTAGAGTTCTTGGAGTCAAGATAATTTCTCCTTGTTGTTGGCATGTATCACATTCAACAACATTTTTTGATGGCATTTTTCATACCAAACTAGAAAAAAATGCATATGATTTCATGTCTATAAATGATCTATTTTAAGGATCTATGACATTTGCTTCAAATGCTTATGTTAACAATTACAAACCAAAAGTGCTTAATTATAATTAAACACACAAATGAAATTTAAATAAAAGAATTACAAAGTAATTAAAGAAAGAACAAAATGAGAGATAAAGAGAGTGCAAATGAAGATTGATAACATAATTCGTCGTTTAGAACGACTACGTCTCTGGGCCCCTTTCCAATGAGTGGACTGATCCAATTATTCCTCCATAAATTCGGTTACATTCGTTGGTAGAACTTCCCCTTGGTTTACAAAGAAATTTACAAATGCACTTGCAAAGTGCGTGGAAACAAGCTTCTCCAAAAGCACAAAAATACAATAATTTCTCCAAGGAAAACAATCTCTCACACTTGCAAAATTCTTCCAAATCACTTGCCTTCACACCCCTATTCTACCCCTTTTTATATTACATTTTTTGCCAAAATTGGTGTAAAACCAATTAACTACCCAATCTCCCTTACATAGAGAAAATTCCAATAATATCCCCTTCTTATGATTCTCGGAAGGATAATATCCCCTCAAGATAATTTCTTTTTCCATTTGAATGGTTACGAAGGGATTTATTCCCTATTAATTTGGGGATGTAGTTTGAATAGGCTCCTTAATTTAGGAATAATATTCCTGAATAGAGGGGTATAAAATTTCCATGGTTTAAAAATTTATGAAATAGCCTTATTTTAAGGCATTTTATGGCAAAAATTAATTAAGTTTTAGAGAGAATGGGGGGTGGTGGTCCCACCACACTCCCCTCCTCTTTATCTCCTCCTTTAAGTGGGGGATGCGTTCCCCATTAAGGTGGGTCACCCCCCATACCATGGGTGGTGCCCCACTTAATGTGGGCCACCCCTCATGGATGGGTGGGGCCCATCTTATTTTTTTAAAAAATATATACTATATATATATATATATATTTATTATATATATATATATATTTATATATATATATATTTATATATATATATATATATTTAATTTGATTTTTATTTTTTGCCAAAATAATTTTTTGCCACATGGAGGGATGAGGTATTGCGATATGTCAAGGGCTGATTGGCCGTTGGGTTGACTAGGCGCTGACATCATCGGGTTGACCCAATCTTTGACCTTCCATAACTTCGCCATACGGACTCTGTTTTCCGTGAAATGAACTCCGCCAAAATTGTGAGGATGAGCACTACACAATGGTGCTGACTTTGACCAGTTTTAATGACTTTGATTTTTGCCCTTTTTTTTGGCCTAGTTCTAAGAGTTGACTAGAAGTTTGACCATATATATCTTGAGCTCTGAGACTCTGATTGACTCCATTCGAGTTGAATTGGAGTCAAGATCTTGAGCACTTTCTAATGATACCAAAATTGGAGAAAATGGAGAATTTCAAAATTTGACGAAAATCCTCTGGATTAGTCCTCTCCACTGGAGAGCTTTTGGACCTCCGAAAGCTAGTCACTTAGAAAGTAAGTGAGGGTAAAGTTCCCTCACTTTACCAATCTCCATCCACTTTTCCTTGCTTGGATGCATCCCTTTTAGCCCCACTTGGAGGTATTCAACTGCTCCTCTTTGTGAAGTCCTGGTGTTCCTATTGAGGATGACGTCTTCAGGCAACTTTGACATGTACTCTGGTGAAAGGTCATCAACTAATGGAACTTGCACTTCAGCCTCCTTATCTAGTATCATCGGAGGTTCGTACAACTTCAAGTTCTCAATGTTGACTACCGAGTAAATCTGCATGTATGGAGGAAGATTAAGGCAGAGGCATTTGTGCCAATCTTTTCCATAATTTCGAATGGACCATATCTGATCGACTTGAGCTTCCTTCCTTCACCTTGCATTCTTTCCTTGCTTATGTGTAACCAAAATCTGTCTCCAACTTGGAAATTATGATCGCTACAATGCTTGTCATGATGAGCCTTGTACTTTGCTTGACTCTTTTCCAATTGTGCTTCTACGGCCTAATGAACTGCTTGGACCTTTTGGATGAACTTGAAAGCCCTTTCTGCATCAAGGCGTCCATCTTCAACATCATTTGTTCCAAAAGTGAAGTCCATTGGTGTCTTTGGCAAGTAATCGAAGCAAGTCTCAAAAGGAGACCTCTTTGTAGAAGAATGGGCTGCATGGTTGTAGGCATGCTACACATAATGAAGACTTTCATCCCACAACTTAGGATGCTTGCTGCAATATCCTTTGAGCAGATGCACGACTGTCCTGTTGACTACCTCTGTTTGTCCATCAGTCTGCGGATGGAAGGTTGTACTCTTCTTCAGTTTAGTATCCATATGTCCCCATAAGACTGACCAAAACTCCCCAAGGAATTGAGAATCTCGATCTGGTACAATGGAAGTGGGTAACCCAAAGTGAACCCATACAAACTAAAAATAAATATGAGCTGTTAGTTCAGTAGTGACTTGCTTTTTACATGGCATAAGAATACACATCATGCTGAATCGATCAACTACTACATACAAATAGCCACGCCCTTTCCTAGACATAGGTAACCTCCCGACAAAATCCATAGATACACTTTCCCATGGTCGGGACGGTATAGGTAAAGGTTTGTACAACCCCAATTTCCTATTACTTGGTTTGCTAGTTGCACACATCACACACTCCTTAATATATTTTGTTACAATTTCTTGCATTCGAGGCCAGTAGCAATATTTCTGTAGCTATGCCAAAGTTTTACTAACCCCAAAATGTCCTACAATTAGCAATGTTTGTGCCTCTCTGATTACATGTGCTTGTTCATTCTTTGGAATGCATAATTTTCCTAAGTGATACAAGAGTTTATCATGCACATAGTAATCCTTTTCTTCTACTTGTTTTCCTTGGATTAGAGTTGCATAGATATCCTTAAAATTTTCATCAGTAGCATATTGTTCTTCAAAACTTGCATGAATCATAGAACTATTTTTAAGGATTATCAAAGCATTAGAAATTGGAGGTCTAGAAAGCATATCTGCTACTTTTTTATGGGCTCCTTTCTTATACTTAATGACTAAGTGAAACTGCTGTAAAAATCCCATCCACCGAAAATGCCTACTTTGCTGCAACTTAGTTTGTGAATGCAGATATTTGAATGGCTGATGATCGGTATGGATTATTGTTTCCTTTCCCATTATCTAATGTTTCCATTTCTTAACACTTTGTACTAAAGCGTAAAGTTCTTTATCATAAGTTGGATAATTACTTATTGTGCCAGAAAAAGTTTTAGAGTGGTAATAGATTGGCTTACCTCCTTGTGTCAATACTGCTCCCATGGTGAATCCACTCGCATCTGTTTCGATCTTGAATGGTTGGTGCAAATTTGGTAGAGCCAGGATTGGTGCAGTGCTTAACTTTTCCTTTAGTGTGTCAAAGGCCTTCTGTTGTGGTCCTCCCCACTGAAAAGTTATCTTTGTACTTGTTAATGCATGCAACAGTGATGCAATGAAGGAGAAGTTTGCAATAAACTTCCTCCAGTACTGGACAACACCCAAAAAAATCCTGACTTCAATTACAGTACTTGGCTTAGGCCAGTTTACAATTGCCTTGACCTTCGCAGGGTCGACTTTCAATTGACCATTCCCTACGATATAACCTAAGTACACAAGAGATGTCTTTGCAAACTCGCATTTAGACATCTTTACATAGAGTTTTTCTTTTCTTAGTACATCAAAATTTTTTTTAACATGACTTACATGGTCTTCCCAAGACTTGCTAAAAACTAGGATATCATCAAGATATACAATAAAAAAATCATCAATGTAAGGATGGAAGATGTCATTCATGACTCGCATGAATGTGGCGAGTGCATTGGTAAGCCCGAAGGGCATAACCATCCATTCATAAAGTCCCTATTTTTTCTTGAAAGCAGTTTTCCAAATATCATCCTCTGCAATTCTAATTTGATGATAACCACTTCGCAAATCTAATTTAGAGAAATAAATTACATGCTTAAGCTGATCAAGCAAGTCATCAATTCTAGGAAGCGGATACCTATTTTTGATGGTGATTTTGTTCAGTTCCCTGAAGTCGATGCACATCCTCCATGTTCCATCTTTCTTTGGAACCAAAATGATCGGAGAACCACAAGGTGATGTGCTTGGACGAATCACTCCTCTGTCGATGAGCTCTTGGAATTTCTTTTTGATTTCTTCATTTTGCATGACAGAAAAACGGTACATGCCAATATTAGGTAGTGGCGCATCTTGCTGCAATTGAATTTCATGTTGAATATCTCTTTTAGGAGGCAATCCTTTTGGTTCTTGGAACAAGTCATCATAAGCGGAAACAACTTTGACCAATTCAACCTTATGTTTAGGATCACTTTAAACACCTCAGATGTTTCATCTTCTTTGGCCTTAACAAGCATTAACACAAAATTTTTACTGGAGTTCACTAATCTTTTCATCTGACCAGCATTAAATAATGCAAGACTAGTTTTGACTTTGTGTGCACGTACAATATATTCAATCCCATCCTTAAATAGGTGATACTTGTTTTCCTCCCTAAAGAAGATAGCTTTACGGTCGTACAAATATGGACTTCCTAACACAAGTTTGGAAATATCTAAAGGTACAATATCCACTACAACCTCATCTTTAAAGTTTGCAGTAATTGCAAAACTAAGCTTACATTGTTTCGTGACTTATAACTGTGCATCATTACAAACCCATCACAAAGGGTATGGCTTCAGATGAGGAGTTGTAGTCAGATTTAGCTTTTTAACAACTTCTTCAGACATGAGATTAACTTGTGAACCCATGTCAAATAAAGTATCAAGCTTACTGTGTTTAGTTATCACACGGATATGAAATAGTTCATTCCTCTGCTTATCTACTTTAGGTTGCTTACTTGTACTTGCAGAAATACTTGATTTAGATGCAAGAGATATATCTTTGTTTTTACCTTGAATTCCAGCGGTTATCTTTGTCTCGTCCCCAGAATCAGATCCAAGATCCTGTTGTGTTACAACAACTGTCTTCTGCTTCCCTTTGTTTCCACCGTACCTCTTTGGCCTAAGTTCTGGATGTAGTTTCCCGCACTTAGAATCTTTGTTTCCTTTCTTACAATGAGAACAGGTGGGTTTTTCACCCTCTTTCTTTACCATGGCTTTCTTTTTTCCTTTTCCTTTATCTTTACCCTTAGGTTTCCCCTCAGACTTAGATGGTTTCTTTGAGTTATTATCACTGAAAGTGTTCTTACTCCTTGACTCTAAATGAGTGGCTTGGAATGACACTTCATCCAAATTATTAGGACTCAACATTAGAATTGTAACACCCCTCCGTTTTGGATATTTGGATCAGTAGTGTTTTCTTGGTAATGTTTGATTATGCTTGATGTGACTGTGAACTTAGTGATTGTTTGATCATGAACTATTTGGTGATGCGCATGTTATATCATGATGTGACGTTTGTGTCTAAACATGCTTTGACTTTGGAATTTGATTACTTGTGATCGTGATTGATTAAATGATGTGGAAGTTATATGTTGATGAGATGTTCTTTTACTCCGATGTTATCCTTATGGCATGATTTAGAATAACTTAGAAGATATCTGATTAAATGATGTTTATGCTATTGAGCATATCTCCGATGTTAGATGCGTCAGTTAATGATACTGTATTGGTGAAAGGGGCGGATTGTCTCACTCGCTTGCAAGTGCCCTACAATTTTGAGATTCCCTCTTCACGGCGTGTTTGATCATAACATACATATATATGTTGCATGTTCGACATGTTCTTTGTTGCAGGTTTGCAGGTACATGACATCGACTCCACTTGGTTTCACAGGTGTGAGCGTGTCCATTTACCAACGGAAATTGATTGGGAGATAGTAGCTAGGTTTTCTGAACCAAGTTGTCACCCTAGTCATAGCGTGTTGTCGGGTTGTCGTCGGGGTCAGTTGTTTTAACTTGGTCAGTTTCCCCTTGAGTGTTTATTTAATTTCAAGTTTAAAGTTTATTAAATGACTTGCGTAGTTTAATTAATGATTAAATGTGTTTAATTTCAAGTTAAAAGTGATTAAATGGCTTTTGAAATTTATAAATGATGATTGTTTTGTCTTATTGAGATGTTGGAAAATTAGTGATTAATTAATTAATTTAATTTAATTAATAAAATAATCTAATTTTGAATTAGATTTATTTTATTGACTAATTAAATTAATAGGGATAAATTAAATCAATTTAGTCATGTTGGCATCATTAGATATTTGGATTAAATCAAAAATTAGAAATATGTTTTATATTTTACTCCTAGAAATAAAGTTGAAAAATAATGTTATTATGAATTGTTGAATTATATTTTGTTAAAAGAAATTTATTTGACCTTGGGGTTGTAAATAGATTTTTATTTTAAAAGGATATTATGCAAATTACACTTGGAAATAGAAATTGTTTTATGATTTTGCAAAAATGAAATATCTTCATTTAGCAATAAGTTTGGTGGGTGAGTCCATTTTAGGGCTTGGACAAATTTGGAAGAAGGGGCTTGCATAAGGAAATTAGGAATATATATTTTTCAATTTAATTTTGGGGAAAAAAGGGGGGGTTGGCTATGGTTTTGCTTGGAAAATTGGAAGGAGTTGGATTCAATAGAAGGATTGAAGAACACCATGGTTGATGGCTTCAAGTTTTGGAGAAAGCAAAATCAGGTTCTTCTTTAATCTTGCTTGTTCATTTTGAAATAGATTAAACCCTCTTCTTGCTTTTTAGAGATCTTTGAAAGGTTGATAAATCCAATGAAACCCATGTGTTAGTTCTTTGAAAACTTGCAAAATGATTGAGGTTTTGAAATGGAAACCAAAATTAAAATCAACAATGGAAAAATGAAAATGATAATGGGAATATATATATATATATAGGCATCCATATATATATATATACATATACATATACATATATATATATTTTATTCTTGAAATTGTTGATGAAAAACCCAGATAAAAATTCTAGGCGGATTTGAGAAAATCCGCAGTCGGGTTTATTTATTTAAAGATTTTTTTTTTTTATTTAAAATGAAATTGTTTGTTTGTTGTGAGGGGGCGCTGGGGGCTCACCCCACCGCCACCCCCAGGACGCATCCCCCATGCAGCCACCGCCGTAGGGACGGCTGTGTGTGAACACAACCGCCGCCCCTATTGGGGTTTCGGCTGTGTTTACACACAGCCACCCCTGTTAGGGGTTCAGCTGTGTATGGACACAGCCGTGGCCGACCTAAGACTCGCGTGCGGCCCGAAAAACGAAGGGCGTTTCTTTATTATTATTTGCAAAAATAAAACTCAATAAAAATATACATATATAATATTTTATATATTATGACTTATAATATTAAAATATTTATAAATAATATTTTATATTATATTTCATAATATTAAAATATTAAATATATATGTATATTAATAATGTTATAAGATATATAATATTTTATAATATTAAATATTTGGAAATAATATTTGATATTATATTTTATTATATTAAAATATTAAATTTCTTTAATAATGAAATATATATATTTATTTGGTGAAGATTTTAAATGTATAGTATGCATATTAAAACGAATTATTCATTGAGGGAGAAATAGTTATTTTTAAATGAAATTGTCATTCTAGTAAACAATGATATTTGAAAGATTATTTTAACCTTATCCATAATCGAATAAACTTAGTTAATTATTAAATTGAATTCCTCAGTGGTGTCAAGGGAACTTTAGATAATTTAATGTTAATTGGATAAAGTTGATTTTATAATCAAACATCTTTACTGAGAAATTTCATTTTGATTAATATGACTAATCAGGAAATCTTCAAAAATAAAAATAACGTTTTAGGAGGCACATGTTTAAATGATGTTTAATATTTAAAATAGGAACTTGAAATGTTCATTCCATTTGTATAGACACAATGAAATTGTTGTATGATCCAACGTTTTAATTAAAATATGGATATTGATTAATTATCCTATTAGGAAATATGGATTAAATGATCTAACTTAAATGTTATTGATTAAAATATCTTGATCTTGAATATAATAGTGAAACCTAGAAATAAAGATTAATTTATTTAATCTAGATGTCTATTTATCAAAACGATCTAAGTATGGAAGACAATTGAGAAACTTAGAGATAATGAGTGACTGAGTTCAATCAGGTGGTTCTAATCATTAAGTATGGAACAAAATTGAAGAGCTTAGGATTAACGAATGATTTATTGTAATCAAAGAACTTTAATTGTCATATGTTGATTTATTGATAATTTGATTTTGATTAATTATTGGTTTAAATTCTGGAATGTCGACAATAGGATTTATGTATATACTATTTAGTATAATTGATTGGAATATATTGTGTTCAAGAAGAGTTGAGATTAAAACTGATTTATTTGATCTAATTGTTTATTTACCAAGAGATAACTTATAGAATACAGTGGTTAAACTTAGAAGTAACAAAGGATTTAATGAATCATGTGAGATTGAGTTGTTATTTATTGCTAAGTCGAAATGAAGAGTAATTTATTTAATCCAAATGTTTTATAATTCAAGTGGATTTATTTACAGTATATGATTGTGAGATGTAGAGTGATTGATTGGTTTAACTCCAGTTCGATGATGTTATTTATTAAAATGTCTTGATTTTGGATTATGGTTGAGAAATTTAGAGTATGTGATCTATTCTTTGCATATTTCTATGTCGTGAAAAGAAATGGGTTCGATTTATTGGATAAATGCAAGTCATGTAAACTGTGTTTGACTGGATTTAGGAAATCTGAACATTAGCGCATTTGGTTGCTCGAAATTCTTTTAGTGTTTTTATGTACTTTCTCAATGTTGGGAGAATAGAGGTTTTGTTGAAGTCTTCCAAATAGGAGTTCATGTAGTAGTATGGGATTTTGGTACGTGAGTCAATTTTGATGTGTCTTGGGAAAATGTGTATGTGACACCATGTTGCTTCACCCGGTTCTGACAAAGGGGGTGTTTTGTACCTCCTTGGGAATAGGAGAAGGTATTGTAATTTGTACCTCCCTTGAAAGGAGTGGGGTTTTGTAATTGGTTTCCTCCTATGTTTGGAGTGGGTTTGTACTTTGTCTTCCTCCAGTGTTTGGAGTGAGTTTCCTTGTTTGTTACCTCCTTGGATTGGAGAGGTCGTGTGATCTGGTCACCTTTTGTGGTTTAACCATGTGTGTTGTCTTAGGAGAGTGGCTTGAAAATGGGCGCCGGCACACAAAGTGGTGCCAGGATAACCCTTTGTAAGTTGGTTAATTCAGTGATAACTAAATTAAACTTTTAGAAGCTTAGGTTGCATCAAACATTAAACAAGATTAAGTATGCCTTGCTCATGGACCCAAGGGCTTGTTGTAGACTTGGGATGAGATGGGAAGGCCTGGAATGACAAGATCATCTATCTCGTCTTCACGAGAGGTATTTGGTTCCGCATGAGTAAGCATGGGTGCCAAGATTTCGATAGAGGCTACTAGGATAACCCGTGGAGTGGGGGTCGGGGCCTAGGAAGATTCCCAGAGGATATCCCTTGACGAACTATGCGATGAAACTCTTCCTAAGTCAACAGTTTGTACTTGATATTTGTGACGCTCTTGATCTATTCTTTGTTTGGAAGCAATGTAACCAATGTTGGTGTTGTGAGAGTCGTATCGTGAGTTGTACGTATGACCTTTCAATTTCATGTGATGTGGTACTTGTATTTATTTTGTATCAGTTTTGTGTAGCCTGTGTCTAGTGGTAGATGGTCTTGGGTAGGAATTCCTTGTTACTATCTCCTAGCACGGAGGGAGTGGAACCTTTTGGATTCCACGTGGTTGGGTGGCGTGCATCTTGAGTCCGTTGGTTCTTCTTCTTGTTCGTGTGTTCGTGATTTCCAGCTGGAGAGCTCGTGGGAATCAGTTTCTTCTCATACCTTGTTCTCTCAGTTCTTATTGTATTTTATTACCCCTCAGTTGTTATCGAGGTGGAATTTGTATTATGTAATCATATTTGTTGGACTTGCCTCATTCGGGGAATGAGTATTGTAATCTTATTGTAAATCATGTTATTGGACTCAAGGGGTATTTCATACTCTTGGATGTAAATTGTATAGTTTTATGAATGGAATGTATGTTGTCTCATTTCCTTAAGTGATTAATGTTTCGGTTTATATTAATGTTTGTTGTTGTTTAGGTTCTAAAGTAATCTTTGTCTTGTGGCCTTAGAGGTTGTTGGCAATGTGTATTCTTCTTACATGTTATTTGTACTTAATCAAAAAAAATAAAAATTGTGCATTTACGTAGTGTATTGCAACTTCCTCTAGGGTTGCGTGGCGGGGCATTACAAGAATAGTATGTCTTAGGTAAGAAGGCAAACCACCAATGTACTTGAGTAATGTATCCTGAGTATACAATGGAACATTTAAAGCAATAGTGCATTTTCTAAACTCAAGAGTGTAATCTTGGATAGACTGGCCCTTACCTTGCCTAAAGGTTTTCCAATTCATGGTTAATTGTTGCATATAACCTAAAGGATAAAACTGTTCTTAAAGGGCATCAATAAATTCCATCCAAGTCATATTGACCTTACCATGGTGAGCAATTTCCTCCCGAGTCCTACTCTCCCACTAGGTGAGAGTTGTACCTCCCAACCAGAGAGTGGCTAACTGGATCATAGAAGCATCTTTGTTAGGCCTTGAATCCTACAATAGACTTCTACCTGCTGGATCCAATCATCTAACTTTTCGGCATTTAACTCACCATAATACTTAGGCAACTCAAATTTTACATCAAGTTTAATAATAGGCTTAGACTTGCTTTTGAAAGGATTAACAGTAGTAGAAGAGGAAGAAGAAGAAGGGGAAGATGGAGAAGAAGGGGAAGATGGAGGAGATGGAGCTTCTGGATCTTTTCCTCCTTTGTCCTTTCGATCTTCCTTCTTTTCTTGCTTCGACAAATCTCCCTTTTCGCGCTTCTTCTTTTCCACATACAACTCTTCCACCATAGCCTTCATTTCGAGGAAGACTCGCCGGAAAGACTTATCATCAAGCTCTTGCTCGGTGATTTTCCCAACTTTAGTTTCATCCATTGTTGGTGAAGTCCTTCGTTTGCCGATCTCAGGATTGTATTCTTCAAGTTTTCCTTTGCCTTGTTGAAGCTTCGAGCATGTAAGCATTCAAATTTGCAATACTAGTGAAAACACAACTCTGATACCAATTTTGATCTGTTTCAAGGATCTATGACATTTGCTTCGAATTCTTACGTTAACAATTACAAACCAAAAGTGCTTAATTATAATTAAACACACAAAAAAAATTACAAAGTAATTAAATAAAGAACAAAATGAGAGATAAAGAGAGTGCAAACGAAGATTGATAACAAAGTTCGTTGTTTAGAACACACTACATCTCCGGGCCCCTTTCCAATGAGTGGACCGATCCAATTATTCCTCTAGAAATTCGGTTACATTCGTTGGCAGAACCTCCCCTTGGTTTACAAAGAAATTTACAAAAGCACTTCCAAAGTGCGTGGAAACAAGCTTCTCCAAAAGCACGTAAATACAATAATTTCTCCAAGGAAAACAATTTCTCACACTTGCAAAATTCTTCCAAAATCACCTGCCTTCACACCCCCATTCTACCCCTTTTTATATTACATTTTTTGTTACACCAATTAACTACCCAATCTCCCTTACATAGAGATTCCAATAATATCCCCTTCTTATGATTCCCGGAAGGATAATATCCCCTCAAGATAATTTATTTTTCCATTTGAATGGTTATGAAGGGATTTATTCCCTATTAATTTGGGGATGTAGTTTGAATAGGCTCCTTAATTTAGGAATAATCTCGAATAGAGGGGTATAAAATTTCCATGGTTTAAAAATTTATGAAATAGCCTTATTTTAAGGAATTTTATGGTAAAAAAATAATTAAGTTTTAGAGAGAATGGGGGGTGGTGGTCTCACCACACTCCCCTCCTCTTTATCTCCTCCTTTAAGTGGGGGATGCATTCCCCATTAAGGTGGGTCACCCCCCATACCATGGGTGGCGCCCCACTTAATGTGGGCCACCCCTCATGGATGGGTGGGGCCCATCTTATTTTTTTTTAAATATATACTTTATTTTTTATTTAATATAATATATATATATATATATATTAATTTGATTTTTAAATTTTGTCAAAATAATTTTTTGCCACATGGAGGGATGAGGTATTGCCATATGTCAAGGGCTGATTGGCCGTTGGGATGACTAGGCGCTGGCGTCATCGGGTTGACCCAATCTTTGACCTTCCATAACTTCGCCATACAGACTCCGTTTTCCGTGAAATGAAATCTGCTAGAATCATGACGACGAGCACTACACAATGGTGTTGACTTTGACTAGTTTTAATGACTTTGATTTTTGCCCCTTTTTTGGCCTGGTTCTGAGAGTTGACTAGAAGTTTGACCATATATATCTTGAGCTCTGGGACTTTGATTGACTCTGTTCGAGTTGCGTTGGAGTCAAGATCTTGAGCACTTTCTAATGATACCAAAACTAGAGAAAATGGAGAATTTCAAAATTTGACAAAAATCCTCTGGATCAATAAATAAACCTAAATGCCTTGCAAAAGGGGACACAAGTAATTCTTGTAACAGTTGGGCTTGAGGAGCAAAATTTATAGAAAGAACGATTCACCCATTGTAACACAAGTGGCCTGCCATGTCAAGTGTATTTAGGCTTAATTATGGAATCATTTCTAGTTGATGAAGGAACTATCAAATTTGTGCATGCTATTGCCATTTATGTTCGACCACCTACAACCAATTTGGTGTCGGTAAGGATAAAGCACGTAAGGTTACTTGGTCATAGAATTTGTGGGAAAGGACATGTGCCACCACAAACTCCTTTAATTTCATAATCATAGCTTTGTGATCCAATTTTGCTATTTTTGAGAGGAGACACATTCTAAGAAGTTATTTCAAGGCTAAGAATATGTTTTATATAAGTATGCCAAGGTGTGTGCAAGGTAATGGGTGTCTAAAATGATCAAAAAATGATTTTTTTGCCTGAAAATCATTTGGTTGTACTTAGAGTAAAGATTTGAAGCATTTCTAGATTGAACATTAGCATGCAACCATATGAAATGTAAGATTTTGTTTTTAGTTTTCAAATGTGTAATTTGTTCTACTACCTAGATGATAAAAGTTGGATAAGTAGTGGATGTACAAAGTGACATTTTTTTCAACTTTGATGGAGGCAAAAACATGCACTTGCACAAGTTGACCTAGAACTAGTAAATAAATAAATATTTTAATTTTTTTTGTGGGAAAATGCAATTAATGTTGAGGCTTGGGATGAATTTTATTATTTTTTAAATTAAATGTTTTTAAAATTTAATTATTTAGTATGATCTAGGTATACATCACAAATGCCTTGTGTACAACTCCCCTAATTCAACCTAAACTTATTGTAACATGATTTTGTTTAATGTGAACAACATAGGCTCATTTAATATTTAAAAAAAAGCTTAAAAAGACAATGTATACTTTTTAAATATTTTCTTGGAAATTATGTTTGAAAAATCATAAAAAAAACTATAAATTAGGTTTAAAGTTTAAATTTGTTATATATTTGAAAGTACACATTTTCATCTACAAAACCATTAATTTGATTAAACATTTAGTAATATACAGTTGTCAGCCATATTGAGCTTAATATAAAGTGAAGTTTCTCCATATTGATCATATTTCTAATCTATTATGATTAGAGATCTAGTTTGTTGAAACTAAATTTTGGTTCCATTTGGATATCCGATGCTACCATATATTTGATAAGATTTTGGTGTCAATCTTGACCAAATATATCATCCTTGATTGTGAACTTTGGAGAATAAAATATTTTTAATATAAAAACATTTCCTCTTATTTGAACTTTATCTTTTTGCATCCACTCGTCATCTCACAAGATATGGCCTCCATTTACTAGTAACATGAAGAATGGCTAGCATTCCATTCTTAGAAGTTGGTTTGGAAAGATTATAAATGACAAGTTCCCAATTAAAGCTAGTGGTTGCCTTTCCTAAATTAATTTACTTTCACTTTCTAAAGCATCAATTTTGATGGTAAAGAGTTTGGAAATATCCTATAGCACAAGTACATGCATAGTGCACATCATAGTTGGCAGACTCAGCAAGTACTTGACAAATTTTTTCTTTGGTGATTAACTCATCAAAAAAATTGCAGAGTTTTTCTAGCGAGTTCTTGTCAAGTATTGGTCAAGTTTTTGGTGATTTTTTTCAAAGAACTTGGTGATTTCATGCCATTAATTGAGCAAATCCCTACCCAAACAAATAACAAAGAAGAAAACATTTTTTGTAAACAAAAATGTGCCAAATACCTAATTTCTCCTTTAAGTGATAAAATTGTGAAAATGGTGTGCGAAAAGAAGTTTTGTGTGGTTTCAAAGGCCTTAATTTGGGCTTGGTGGTAGGGGATTTTCCCTTTGACCCCACCCTATATTGCAATAGGGAATGCACTAGGGGTGTTGCTCTTCAATCTTGTTGGGGAAATTTCCCCTCGACCCCACTAGGGGTGTTGTCCTCAAACCTCCATGAGGGGTGTTTCCTCTCAACCCCATTAGGGTCTTCACTCCCAAACCTCCACTAGTTATTGGAATCTCTTGTCATATAAGAAATTTGATTGCAATGAGGCGTTTGGGAGTGGAGACCATAATCAACTTAGACAATTATTTTTATCACTATCATAATATTATCGATCCAAAATGATGTATCATTTTATTGGTATCGGAGATTCAAATGCCATTATTATTATAAAATACAATACAACCTTCAACGTCACATAAGAAAGGTAGAGGAAAAATCAAAGGTCATTTATTTGGATGATATTGATCCTTACATCAATTGGACAAGGCAAGAAGAGGAGACTCCATTATTTATTGAAAACAAGATTCTTGATTTTGAGAGGCAAGCAATGGAGGATGTGGTTGGAGTGAAAGGAGCTACTAGATTATCATTAGATGACATTGACGAGGTAGAGGAGTCATTTCCATCTAGTAGTAGAATGGAGGTTGAGTTGGAGCCATAAACATAGCCTTAAATCCCGAGCAAGGAGCTACAATGAAGTGCAAGGATTAGAACCTCTCCCTATGTTTTCACTAGACCAGGGAAGAGGAAGATGTAAAATGTTGTAAAATGCAATTTATGAATTATGATGATGATTTTCAAAGTTAATCATCATAAATTCATAATAGTTTCCAACTAACCATTGTATCAGGATTCTACATGATGATTCAATTTTGTATCTGATTTGTATTCAAATGAATCAAGTTTAATAGAAAACACTTTTGTACTCATTTATGGACTCATTAGGTACAATTTGTCATTGATTTGCAAAAAAGGAGTTTTTGAAAGAAATTTAAGCAATTTTCTAAGTTGCCAAGTTTTTTGCTGAGTTTTTTCCAATTCTTTGCCAAACCACAAATCTTGGTCCTGTCTAATTTTTTCCAAGTTGGAATCTACCAACTAATGCACACATAGTATGCTTGAGGAAATCAAAAGCTTTTAATGTTTCTTAGAATCACATGAATGGATTTTCTTTAACATGATCAATGGGATGATAATTTTATTGTAGTCCTTGGCAAATTTATGTAATTGTTGTTGAGACTTAAGAATCCTAAAGACTCTTAAGAGTTTTGGGTTTGGGCCAAATATTCATACCTTCATTTTTTTAGGGTTAATATTTACTCTTTCTATTGATACAATATGCCTTCAATATTTGACCTTTGTTTGGCAAGAATAACACTTGGAATGTTTTGCACATTACTTGTTATTTTAAATAAGTTGGAGAATTTGATTAAGCTGAAGGTTGTGCTCTTCCCAAGTATGATTACAAGTGAAGATGTAAAAAAAGAATACTAGAGTAAATTTCTTGAAAAATGGCAAAAATATTTGGTTGATCAAGCTTTGGAATGTAGGTGGGTCATTAATAAGGGAAAACAACAACCAAAAATATGTAGTGGCAATCTTAGGATTATTCTCTTCATGTAGATGGATTTGGTGATATTGAGATTGCAAATCTAGTTTGGAAAAGACGTGAGCTCCATGTCATTCATGATCAGATCATCAATCACAAGAATTGGGAACTTATCCTTGATTGTGATTTTGTTAATTCTTGAAAATCTACACAAATACTAGGAACCATCATCTTTTTAGATAAGGAGTGCTAGAGAAAAGTATGGGTTGACCCTAGATCAAATGACCCTTTGCATAAAATAATTGCTGCTCTATCTATTGAATCTCAATCTTCTACACAAAATGGTATGGATATGACCATATAGTGTTGGGTTGTTAGCTTAGTTCAAATTTTTTGCATAGGTTTAGTGTGAATGTGAAGTTAGTTCGAGTTATTTCTATTTTGTAATTCACATAGCAATTAAAGTAAAATGGTTTTATTTAGTTAATTACGCCTAATAAAGTGAAGATAATCACAAATGACTTAGACTTTTCTCCCAAGTCATCTCTTGCGTGAGATAAGATTGCTTTCTTTTTGAGAGATAAGAATGCTATTTTGGAAAATTAGATGTTTATCTAAACAACATAAAGATATATGCATGATGGAAGTTTAGTAACTCAGTACACTCTAATAATTATGTGTAGTTGTAGTTGACAATTGTAGAGGTTTCCTTGTAAGCTTTCAAAGGAATGCAAAATAGATTTGAAGGTGTAAATTGTGTAATTGTGTTCATTTCCTTAGTTTAAATTTCGATGATTTGTGTGATTAATTTAATATTGATTTAAGCATTAGAAAATTAGCTTCCACGATTGGAATTGTAATATGGTATTAAAGCCTAGGGTTTAAAAGCTAGAAGGGAAGTTGCGCTTGGAAAATTGTGCAAGCATTTTTTTTGTGAGGAAAATCGTCCAGCCTAGGGCAAGAGGAAATCCACACTTTTTGTGCAAAATTATGGCTTGATTTAGGGGAAAAATTTGAGAGTATTTGTATAGAAAAATCATGGGTAGATTTTTATAAGAAATTATAGCTTGTTTTTTTTCTAGAAAATTGTGTAAGATTTTATCCTAAATTTGCATGTTTATTTTCCAAAAAATAAATAAATTGTGGTTAGAAGGAAAAATTGCACTGATTTTTTTTTAGTCACTTGAATAAAGTTTTAATTCCACCACCTATTGTTTTAACTTTTAACTTCTATGTTTTAATAGTTGTGACTAGGGCACAAAACAACTAGGGTTTGCAAATGAACTTGTAGTTAGTGTTTGCACAATTTTTTTTTATCATCAAAGTGGTATCTATTTTTTTTGTATTCTAATTCCTAGGGTTAGCTAGGACAACAAATAGTCACTAGAGCACTATCAACTTGAATTTACTAGTGTAATTGAGGGTTTTGAAAAGGTAATTTTTAAATTTTGAGTATAATTTATTCCAAGATTTGAAGAGTATGTTTTACATAAAATATTTTATTGGCATTGCCTTGTCTTTGTTTCAAGGATAAGTTGGATGGCATGTTAAATTTATTGCCTTGGAAGGTCAAGGTGACTTTCTTATTGGAGGAAAATGATGTCTAGGGAATTGTACAAGATCAGGTGACTCCAACCACGGATTCACAAGATTTGATAGCTCATAGAAATAAATAAATTAAAGCCAAGTGGATGATCATAGATGCAATGGAGGATCATTTAATTATTCACTTGGTATAGAGAAGAAAACAAACAAGGAGATGTTTGATGCTTTGGTTAGTCTTTTGTAGAGTGAAAACATTAACATGAAAATGATATTGAGAAATAGCCTCAGAACAATAGCGATTTCTGGTATGGATACTATTACCAGTTAACTGTTTAAGGTCATTCAACTTTGTGACCAACATGCAGTAGTTGGGGAGAAGATTGAAGATGAAAAGTTCATGAATTTGACATTGAATAGCTTCACATTTTCATGGAATGCTTTTGTTCAAGGTATTTGTGTCAAGGAAAAGCTTTCCTCATTTGAGAGAGTGTGGGATGATTCTTTTTAGCAGGGAAACTAGGATGGAGTCAAAAGCCATAAAGAAAGGTGGTGACAAGAATTTAGCTCTCATTTGGACAATAAAAGGGAAATACAGGAAAATGAAAGAGCAGGGGAAAAGGAAAGGGTGAGGATTCATCCTCATAGGCAGGGGAAAATGACTTGAATAAAATAAAGTGCTAAAGTCATCATAAGTTTGGTCATTATGCTTCAAAGTGTCCAAACAAGAAGAGCCAAGGGAAGCAACAATAACATGAAGTAGTAGCCTTTGCAAAAACTTAGATGAATGAGTTTGTTGCCAAGTTTGGAAAGAAAATTCTAAATGGTTCCTTGTCTTTCTTCTAGCACAATTTCAAATGATTATTGGTTTGTGGATAGTGGTGCCTCTAGGAATATGACATTAACTTGATAGTGGTTTACCAAACTAGAAGAACAAAATGTTGGAGTTCAGGTTAAGCATGGTAATGATGCCAAGTATCTAGTAGTAGTAGTTGGTACAATTTATTTTCAATTACATTAGGTAACTCTTTAGAGTTTGGCGATGTTTTTCTTGATATGTTCTCAAGAAAAAATTGCTTTAAGTTTTGGTAACAGATGATAAAGGATTTGAAATTGAATTCAAACATTAGCAAGTTGTTATCAAGCCAAAGGGATCTAGCCTAGTTACAACACATGTTACAGGGGTTAGATAAGGCAACATTTATATGTTACAAGGTGGACTAATTCTAGCTTTAGATCATAATAGTGATAATCTGTGCAAGTTATGATGCAAGAGGATGGGGTATTTTCATCATGCAACATTACCTATTTTGAAGAAGATTATCATAGGACTTCTAGAGTTTAGTATTAAACAAGGAGTTTGTAGAGAACACACACTTGGAAAGCATGCCAAGGCTACTCTCCCAAAAAATGAGCATAGGTCTAAAGTGATTTTAGACTTAGTACATTTGGATGTCTGTGGGCCGATATCAGTAGGATCATTTTTTGGAAGCATGTATTATGTTTCCTTCATTAATGATTTCTCTTGCAAGAAATGAATCTATATCTTAAAGACGAAGGATGAGGTTTTTAACAAGTTTTAGGAGTTAAAAGGTCTAGTTGAGAACCAAATAGCGAAGAAGATCAAGGTCTTGAGATCAGAAAATGGGGGAGAGTATTCCTCCAAGGAGTTAGAAGGTTTTTTCTTGTAAGTAGGGATAAAGAGGGAGTTGATTATTCCAATTGTTTCCAGTTCATGACAATAGCCTCTAGGTGAGTACATTGAAACTTTAGCCCATTCATTTTTTAGGAGGCCACAATGGTTTGAATAAACATTGAGGGGTGTTTAGGAGCATGTTGAGGCTCCTAGGAGAACATCCAAGGAGATTAGGCCTCCAAAGAAGTTTCCCACTACATAGCATTGATTAGTAGCATCATTGAATCTTCTAGTCTCTAGGAAACTGTGGAGATCTATAGTTAGTTGATATTTTGATCAAGCCCTTAGAAAAAGGGAATCGTAAAGCATGCAGAGACAAACTTAGATTAGTGTATAATTCCTTCCTCTCTAAGAGGGAATGTTGAGTTTTTAGCTCAAGTAGGAACTTCTACATAGGTTCAATGTGAACATCCAAGTAGTTCAAGTTATTCCTATTTTGTAATTCACTTTAGTGATTAATGTGAAAGTATTTTATTTAATTAATCAAGTCTAATAAAATGAAGATAATCACTAGTGTTATAGACCTTTCTTCAAGTAATCTCCTGCATGAGATAAGTGTTCTTTCTTTTTGAGAGTTAAGAATGCTATTTTTGGAAGATTATATTTTTAGCTAAATAGTATAAGATAGATGCAAAATAGAAGTCTAGTAACTCAATACAATGTAATAATTCTATGTAGTTGTAGTTGGCAGTTGTGGAGGTTTCCTTGTAAGCTTTTGAAGGAATGTGAAGCAAATTTCAAGGTTTAAATTTTTGTGTATTTGTATTCATTTTTTCATTTTGAATTTTAATGATTTGTGTGATTAATTTAATGTTTATTTAAGCATTAGAAAATTAGTTACTGTGATTGAAATTCCAATATATATTAGGTGGTATACTACCTAGAATCAATTGAATTTCATGATTATGAAAATTCCAAGGGGGCAATTCATTCGGCTTCATAAATAATGAGGCATATTTGGCGAGAAGGTCATACAACTCTGATGCATAATTTGAGGTGCTTGATTATATGAGCTATAAAGAGTAAAACTGGGACATAAACCCAAAAGCCCCTTTTTTAATAACTATTCTATATAATGGAAGTTGATGAGGATTATGAAACTTGGTTTTAGTCTTGTGAGAGTGAATTTATGGTCATTGGCCATAAATTACATTTGCATCTCTACCAAGTCCCAAAGGATGGGTTCAAGTGTGCATAAAAATTGTTCTCTAAGTGAAAGGAAATACAAAAAAAAAATCCTATACTAATCCTATGAGGAGAGAGTCATAATTATTCAACCAATATAAATTTTAGTATCATTTTTGCATAGTAATTGTTGATACATAGATATTGCAACCCCTTGTTGGTGTACCGATGCACTTAGATTCTACAACATCGACAACATCAACAATTGGAAGTCTTGCAAATGAATGGTATCAAAGTGTAGACCAACCTCTGAGATTGAAAGGCTAGTTCCCTATCCTACTCTAGCTAAGCCTAGCTTTAGTTGGGTTGAAAAGAATAAAAAGAACATGTAACCAAAAAATAATTAAATGATGATGCACAAGAATAGAAGGCCTTTCTAGTTGCACAAGGATTAATAACACAATATTCAATAGTAAAAAAAAGTAGAAAATACACATTTACAACAATAAAAAGCAAGAGAACAATTGTTTGAACAATCCTTTGCTTACAAAAGGTCAACAATTGTTTACAAAAAATAACAATCTTCCATACACATGAGCCAAGGTTACACGAGTGCAAATAAAAAAGTAGAGAGGATTTCTTGACAAAAACCATGAATAAACACATATAATAGAGGATTTCCATGATTAAAAATAATGTAGTGATAGGAAAATACAAATGGTAAGAATAAATTGCATAGTCATATAGGCTACTAGAGGTTTGAGATTGTATACAATTCTATGCCCAAAGGTTCACTTTTGCTCAATGTTTGTTACATTACATATTAGAGAAGGGAAGAGACAAGAAGATCAAGAGAAAATGAAATATTAATTCTTGCATCAACATTTGAAAATATTCCCACCAAAATGGAATGCCACCATTGCAAACAAACTCACAACTACCATCAATATTTCTTGCCATGATCAATGGTTTGAAGGGGAGGGATAAATTTTGGAACCACATTTGAGAGTGAAACTACCCTCCTCCATGAGAACCTTGTTGTAACTGCTTGCGTTTTATACCACAAATCCTAATTTTACTTTGGTCCTTTATTTTATTTTTCTCTTTCACTTCTTGTGGACACTCCTTTTTTACTTTTAAATTTAAATTAAAGAAAACATTACATGTGATTTAAAATTGGGGTCATCTTAGGGAAAATATTTTACATTGGAAGAGCTCAAAAACTCCATAAAACTCTATGAGCCATTTGTTTATGTGTATCAATCGTTGCAAATTTTTTTATTCTTATAGCCATTTTATGCTTTAAATATTTCCTAGTCATTTGATGGAGGTTGATCTAACAATAGAAATTAGTGATATGAGATTTCCACAATCCATCATGAATGTATTTTTGTTGCTTCTGGGTGAAGGAATCATGTTTATTATATAGGTGGGATTTTTATGAAAATGGTGAGCTTTGTTCTTAGATGTGCATGCATAAATCCATGGTTGTAGCTTTGTTTCTTTTCTTATGATTTGCATTAGTTTTATTATTTTTAGCATGTGTAGGCTCCACAACATCAAAATGAGCTTCATTCATTATTTTTACTATATCAATGCACCATGGAATATTATCTAAGCTCTCAAAATTGAAATTTCACTTTACTCACTTGGAAATTAGTCACTTGGTGAATGCCCAACCAATATATAGTTAATGAGCTTTTTCTTTATTGTATATCACACTAGCTTACTTTATATTAATGCCTCAACTCATATACTTGGAATTGTGTGCATTCACTCTTGTAAGAATACTATAAAACATGACATGCAACTTAAATTTGTATACACATAGCTTCTTGCTACATGGCTAGTGTAACAACCACCCCTAATTTTTTTTGGTTTGTTTCAAGAATAAGACTGAGGTACAATTTGTGTTTGTTTAAGTTTCATTCAACATGTTTGAATGAATACATTGCAATCATAACATAGAAAGGTGATAAACACATATTTGCATCATAACATATTAAAATCATTGCAAATAAAATTTGACATCAAACAATAACTGAAATCATACTTTTAGAAGTTTGTATCAGACCTGATATTTGCTCAAAATGCACCTTCTAGTCATACAATGAAGTAGCATTGCACATAATCTCTTCATGGAATGAACCTCAAACAAGAGCTATCAAAACTCCAACATATTGAATATCATTTGGCACACTCTTCACCGAATAAGGATGCCTTTTTAAGGTTGGAACAGACCCCTAAAAAGTGTGGACCAAAAAGCTATATGTCAACTTCTAGAAATTGGAACGATTCCCAAGGAGGGCGATCTACCTAGAAAATTTAGTTCTTCCCCAATAAATACAAATGAATGCTCTAAATCAGGCGTCCAACATAGAGGAATCTTTAGGAACAATGCTAGGAATGAATTTCCAATTACCAACAGAGTTATGAACAAATTAGTGCTTCCAACCATTGTGAAAATGTACTTTCTAGAACTCAAAAAAGTATACCAGACCTTTGAAAAAAAATGTCAAATGGCTCCAAACTCACTCTAAAAAGAATGCAAATCATTCCTCAAACCAAAATCTTCAATCCCATATCAAGAAACTAAAAATATCTTCATTCTAACTCTACCAAAATGTCGAAGAACATGAACTTTGTGAATGCAAAGGTGATCCTTGAAGTAGAACCACTCCAACCGGCTACGGTGGATCTCTCACCACCAAAACCGACGACTAGAGATAAGGGTTTTCATCCTCAACCAGTAGAAAATGGTAACCTAGAGACAATCCAACAACATCACATTATGTTTCCAAAATAGAGATGTCCAAATGAGAGCGAAAAAGGTGAATATATAGAAGAGGAGGGGAAATTAGGGCAACTCTTTTCAAAGTTCACTTTCCCTCCAAGATATTATGCCCCCTCCTAAGGCCTTTTGATTTATTTTTATTTTTTTCCTTGTCTCCCCCAAACTTAGCATCAACTTTTAGAGGCTAATAATTTTCTTTTAAAAACAAGTTGAAATCACGTTTTTTATTAGGCATGAGTCAAGGGGCATTTTTATGAACACACGACCCTCACTTAAGTTATAAAGTAACTTTATAACATAACTTATGTGAAAAATAATATATTTATTAATTCAATCACTCTTAGAACTCACCAAAGCCATAACAAGAAATATTGTACTACTAGAGAAATAGAGGCCAAGACTAGCTGCTAAAAATAAGAATTACTAAAAATAGCAACTACTAAAAATAGTAAGTGTGCCCAAACACCAAACTGGCACAATTTGAGTGTAGACACTTAAAAATTTCTTGAATGGTATTACACACTTGAATCCAATATATTAACATTGTTTCATCCTAAAACCCATCTTCTTTTCACTTGTTTTGATTAAATTAACCTAGTTATTTTATCAAATGCCTTATTTTCACATATTAATCCAATTGACCTAAATTGGTTAATTCACCCCCTCTCAGACTAACATTTCACCCGGTTTAATTAAATAAATCAACTTATTTTATTTAAACCTAAGTACTCTTATTTAATTAAATAACCCAAAACTATTTAATTAAATATCATATTTACATCCCTTTTTCATTAAATAAATCAATAATTTAATGAATATCCTCACATTCTCCATCTTGCACATTAAAAATTAGTTTTAATTACTAAATTGCTAATTTCCCCTCCCATCCACTTGCATAAGGAATATTCTCCTATTTGGCTCCAAAAAGTGAATGATTTCTTTCAAACAAACTTTGTAACAAACTTTGAAAGTTATTACAAAGTGTGTTTGTTGAAATCATTCTCAACCCTTGATGCTTTCTTTGATCAATGTGATCTTTGATTCTCATCCATTGATGAGAATCCTTGATTTATGTTTCATCCTTCTTCCATTATTGACCATTGATTGATCAAACCAATCCAAGTCCTTGATTTTTCATTTGCTTTTCTATAAATACATCATTATTTGGAGAGAAATGGATCCATCTTTTGATAGAAAAGTAATGTTGTTGAAATTCATATTCACTTGCATCCATATTGAGCATTTTTATTAGCATATTAGATTAATCTTCATTCATTTAGCTTAAGCATCCATGGTAACTTAGCTTGCATTCATTTTAGTATAATTTGAATCTATGGTTTACATCTTTGAATTTTGTTTAAATTTAGCATAGATTGCATCCATTTTATTGATCATTTAGCATTTAGAACTCATCTTTATTATGTTAAACTAGTTTCATATCATGTTTCATTCATATCTCATCGGATTAATCAGTTTTCTTCAATAAAACTGATTGAAACAAGCTCATATTATCTAAGGGATTGGGAAAGGGTTTCCATTCCACATTAATGCGACACCAATCCCCCAATAGGATAAGATTTGAAGTCTTAGATAGATTTACCTTATTTTTTTTTGTTGATTTTATGTTAGTTTAATGGGTTCTTGTTCTTTAAAATTTTGAATATCTTACTAGGATCATTGCTTAGGGGATTAAATAGGATTTAAATTCATTTGGATCTGGCTTATTTAGTTCATACTATGACTTTGGTCACATTTTGGCTCTAGAAGTAGGGCTATACTAACCGAATCTGATGAATTTCTCTTTAGATTCTCGTGTTCTTGTGTTTGTAGATATAATTACACTCTTGATGGACTCAACGACACACTTGATATGTGTCACTATACTACACACTTTGGTTTAAATTCAACGATGCATAAATAATTTAGCGATGGATATTTTGATTTTGTCAACGCATATTTAATATAGCGACACTAAAGTATTTTTTATTGACATTATGATTTTCATTATAGCGATGCATGCATTTTAGTGACACAATTGATGTCACTATTTTACTGCAGAGTGATGCGCGTGATTTTCATTAGAGCGATGCACTTCCAATATGGCAATGCATTTGATGAATTCTGTGATGCAATTGATTTCAGTGATGCTTTTTATTAGTAAAAAAAACAAAGAGTTAATTTTGACATGTGCTTTAAATTTTTTATTTCATGTGCTCTCTAACATGTCATTGACATTTAGTTTTTATTTTTGAGGCTAATTGGTTTTATAGATTTGAACAATAAAATTTAAAGTGAAAGAGCATACTAATGTTTGACCATACATTGTAAAAGTGTTTTTACACTTATGGGACAATTATAACCCATCATATGTTGCTTTTCTTTATGTTTTAGGACCAACTAAACTTCCATTGGGTTTAAAATTTACATTCAAAGTTGGTTAAAACTGGACCCACACATCCTCATTTTGCTATATCGGTTAAAATTGAACAATACAATCAAACACTTCCACTTGGTGCATAAAATGAACTCATCTTGCTTTACAAGGTTAAAATGAATGAGTGCTTGCTTTGTTGAGACACACTTATAGTGTGTATCCAATCCCCTTGCGCTTCGTGTGATCTTGGGTGAAGAGAAACACTCAAATGTACTTCGTTGCTTTTGTGCACTTGTAGTACGTATCCACTCCCCTTGCGCTTCATGTGATCTTGGGTGAAGAGAAATACTCATGTATACTTTCATGCTTTGTGTCACCCTTAAGAGAGGGCTTACTATAAGACACACCCTACAATGGGAAACTCATAGGCAAGTTCTTGCAAGAATGTTTACCGGTGGGCTATATTAAAGGAAGCAAAATCGTGAGAAACTAGCTTCAATTCACATCAATAATAGACTACACCTAATCTCATGCCTTAAGTGGAAGAAGAATGGTTAAAGAGCCTTAAGTGGCTAGTGGGTGAGTGTTGGAGACCATGTTCACAGTTTGTTGTCATTAAGAACCTTGTTTGTAGTAGCCAACTTGTCCATCCAAAGAGTTCATCAAAGTAGTGCATTGGAATTTATTTCCAAGAAGTAACTTGCCATGTCTGATTTTGGTTAAAGTGTAGAGGTTAAGACTTCATTCTTAACATACCTCTACACTCTTTCCTCAATTGCATGTAAAATCGTATCTTCTACTATGAAGAGCATGAGGCAAGCCTACTAAGAAGAACATACCACATGAGCTAGGAATGTTATTGCTTGTGAGTTAGTTTGATACTTTGCTTGATTCCAAAAAATCTCAAACACACACCAACATGATTCATCAAACTTCAAACCCTTTGGTTTAAGCATGGATATCTTTTGAAAAGTCTTGATATTATTGTTTGTCCCTAAGGATTTTTTCCTTATAGGATTCTAAGTATTTTGGCTTATATCTAAATCCATACTATCCAAGGTTAACATAGGGAACTATGGTCTTAAGCATCTTGATTTTCACATAAGGGACTTTGTGGAATGAGGTTTTTCTTAGAAAAACATTTTATTTTGAACATTAATTTAAGACTTTCTTGATTTGGTAATGAAAAAATATCACTTACGCAAAGATTAAATCAAAAGAACACCCCACATTGATGTATGCTCAAACATTGACTCCCCAAACACAAGCAAAATTGAGACAAGGAAAATATTGCAAAACATTGAGTCTAAGTTCTATTGCCAAAATCATTGAGTTCTATTATCACAATCATTGGTTTTTATTATCAAAATCATTGAGTCCTTAGGGTTTTATCACTTTAGAAGTATAGCATATTTCTCACTACTTTGGTCTTACAAAACAAAGGTTCATTCTAGGTTAACATCTTGGGTCAAAAAATTTCATCCATCATCATTACATTTGACATCCCACTTCACCAACAACTTTGGAAAACTTTTGGACATATCCTACACTTTATACTTGGGTATTTATCAAACCAATCCCCTAACTTAGCTACTTTGTATGTGGAATGGATCCTTTTCCATGCACTTAGTTGAGTTAGTTATCACATTTGTGGACTAGTTTATCTAAAAGGTTACAAGTCTACCTTTAAGATTTACAATTTCATTACCCATAATATCAAAACAAATCAAACCTATAGTCAAAAGGTGTTGTTCAAAAGTTTATAAAGTTCATCCTCCCATATCATTCACCCTTTTCATCATTCATTCACACCATTGGTCCAAAACAACTTAGAGGGTCCCTTTTTCCAAAATTTGAGTCAACTAGAGAGTTTCAACATTATAAATCTCAATACACCTCTCCCATAGTTGATCCATAATTTATGGTTACAACAAGGTCACAACACAAGAGAATCATGGAAAAAACCAACACCACATCTACTACAAGTGATCCTAACCCACAAGGATTTTATCCTAGGAGTCATTCTACCCCTTCACAAAAACCACAAAGTTCATTAGAAAAATGGTATGAAATAGTAGACGTCACAACAACCCCCTTGAACTTACAGAGGAAGAGATCATTGAATATCAACAAGATCCCAATACAAGCCATATTGTGAACACTTCGATAAATAAAAACCCAACCCAATACACGATGACTTTAGCAAAACAAGGGGATAAACTCCCTTCTACATTTGACTTTGACACAATTAAGGAAACACCCTTGGAAAAAGTGCCTTCCATTGCTCCAACTTTCCTTGCACAACCCTTGGCACAAGGGTTGACCACAACTCTTGGTCTTGCAACTAGGATTGCTACTGATCTTAGTCACACTCTCCCTTTGGAAGGAAACACACTTTTGGGCACCCAAAACACCACCCTTCCTTGGACACCAACATTTGGTGCTCCTACCATTCCTGAACACCCTTTGCATCCACACAAACAAGTTACATTCCATGACTTGTTGATGGACATGACATTTTGAGCTCAACCATCTTCATCCATCACCACAAATATCCAAAGTGTGCCTACTATTTCAAAAGGCAGCGTGAGCCAAGCACCACAGGGGAAAGGAAAAGTGATACCATCATACAAGGTCAAACTTTAATACAACAAGGCTTACCTTCATCAACCAATCCACAAGTCAACACATACAAACAATTGGTTCCCATATCAAACCCACCCATTATTAATTTGAATCAAAGCAACACATCGATCACAAACCCCATCAACCAAGGTAATGCCTTGGGCCCTAATCAAACACAACAAAGGAACACTCAACACATGATTCAAGGGAACCCTCAACACATCAGTCAAGGGAACCATTCTAATCAATTTAATCAAGGATAAAATGTGTCATTGGCATTGCAACACCAAATGGCCCCATCATCATTACCATTGGTCCCACAAACCATGCAAAATTCAATGAGACCCCAAACTTACATTCCTCCACCCCAAACGACAAATTTACAAGGAATGGTAGCCCAAAACAACCCACCAACACTCAACACATAGCAACCACCTTAAATCAATCCACAATATGCACAAAAAAAATCCCCACATTACAACAACAAAAAACTCACACTTTAGCCTTGCAACAAGTATAGCAAGCTTACCAACAAGCATTGCAATAGCAACAAATGCAAGCTCAAGCATTGCAACGACAACATGCTTATCAACAAGTGTTGCAAGAACAATAAGTGCAAGCTCAAGCATTGCAACAACAACAAGCCCAACAACAATCCTTAATTGCACAAGAAGAAGAAGAAGAAGAAGCTCAACAACAAGCTTTAATCGTCCAAAGACAACAAAAGGCACAACAAGCCTTGTTAGCACGACAATACGCTCAACAAGTGCTAGCACAAGAAGAAGAAGACTTGTATTATAATCCTCAACAAAACATCATCAATATGACTACGTTAGGAGCATATATACCCCCACCATCATCACCTTCACAATACCAAACTCCACCTTACTATGTCACCCCATCATATCAAAATCCCACTTATAACTCATTTGCCATCCCACAATACACAACATATGCTCCTCCACCAAACCCAAAAGATGAGATGAAAACACAACTCAAAGTGCTAACACAAAAAATTCAATATATCCAAATGAGAAAAATGAAGAAGCCCCATACACAACAAAACTTATGTCCATACCCCTTCGACAGGAACATTGCCATGGTACCTTTCCCACTCAATTTTGAGATCCCTAAATTTGATAAATACAAAGGGAAGGGAAATCCTGCAAACCATATAAAAGAATTCCATGTCATGTGTATGGAGGTAGCCTACAATGATTCTTACTTGATGCATCTCTTCCCACATAGTATGGTGGGCCCCTCAATTGATTGGTTTTCATAGTTGCCTCCAGGCATCAAAAAATTCCAAGAAATCATTGATAGGTTCATAGACCATTTCTCCTTTAACCTAGACATGGATGTCAGCTTAGAGGAGTTGTACACTCAAGCAAAACAAAGGCGTATCCTTTGCTAACTTCCTACAATGATGGAGGTAAGGAGATAGCAAAAGAAAATGACCCATTCTTGAAGAGAAACAAGTAGGGATTATCATAGAAAATGTTGAATCAAAATTATCATTCCACTTGAAGATACAATGTGTTGCCACTTATGACGAGCTTACCCCTAGGGCCCTCAACATTGAGAGAGCCCTAATCTCACAAGGAACCACACAAGCTTACAAAGACAACCTCCCATCTACTAGTTCAAATGACAAGCCCCACATATGGGATAAGAACAAGAACATGACAAATGATGGCATCGTTGATGCAAAAGTGGTCATAAGTGCACCTAAACAAAACATCAACAAACCAATCAACACACAAAAAACTGTGCAACAAACTATACCACCACTACATAATAACCAAGTGAACAATATTAACATCCAACAAAGAGGACCCCCCAACAAGAACAATTACCCAAAACGTAAATACACACCATTGGGGGAACCCATCAAATCTGTCATGCAAAGATTGGTACAATCAAACTTGATTATGCTCCCAAATTTTCAAAACTTCCAAGAACCTCTAGTTAAACCACCTTGGTATAACGAAAAGGATCTTTGTGATTTTCATAAAATCAAGAGACACAAAACGTCAAATTATGTGAGGTTGAAAAACCTCATCCAAGATCTTATTAACAATGAAGAAATATTTGTTGATGTACCAACCACTAACCAAGACTTCAAAATATACAAGAACCCTATGTCGGATCATAGAAAAGGTTAAAAAAAAGGAAAGGGAAATAATTACACTAATGTAGGGTACACATATTCCAATGTGGTCGCCTCTTGTGATAATGTTGTAATAGTGGTCACCATCAAAGGACCTAGCGTAGAGTGTGGAGTCACCACACGATGTGGCAAGGTTACAATCCAAGGAGCTTCATCTCAACCTAGGGTAGAACCTACACCCTCAACGTCAAACCCTAGCAACTATAGTCTCCTAGATCAGCTCAAGAAAACCCCCTCATAGATCTCTATTATGGAATTAATGAAGTTATCCCCCACACATAGGGAGATATTAGAAAAGGACTTATCCACTTCATATGTTCTTGAAAATATTGATATTGAACAATTTCATGCTATGGTAGGGCATATCACTACCCCCCATCTTCTCACCTTCTCAAAACAAAATCTCCCAACACAACCATCACATAATCGTGCTTTACATCTTGAGGTCATTGTTCATAAAAATAAAGTCAAAAGATTCTTTGTAGATGGAGGTGTTGGTCTAAATATTTGCACCCTTCAACTAGTTAAGAACATGGGTTACTCAGAGGATGCTATTGAGAAAACAAAGAGTACAACCATGAGAGCTTATGATGACCAAGAACAAGTATCCTAATGCATCATTAAACTTCTTATCCAAGTGGGACCCCTCATTGCTGAGACTACATGCCAAGTGATAAATCTTTATCTCCCCTACAATATCTTGCTTGGTCGACCATGGATTCATTCCATGCAAGCTATAGCTTCTACATATTACCAATGTGTCAAGTTTCAATTTGAGGAAAGAGAAGTTACTAGCCATGGAGATCCTGAGCCTTTTTACTATTGTAAAAACCTTGAGGCCAAGTTCTATAAGATCCCCCAAGTCCCCAAGAATGACGAAGGGCCTACATCCTTCTCATTTGTTGACCCATCTTCCCTTGCATCTACCTCAGAATCTAAAATTCCCATTGTGAAGAACATTCCCGACATCAAGGTGGTAATCAAGGATGATGGTTGTGGGGAATATAAAATGTAGAATTATTTTGTGTTGGGAGAGCTACCTATTTCTCCTAAATCTCATGGGAAACCCACACCTATCAACAAAGTGGCTGAAACATTAAAGGTTGCATCTACCACCTTCACCAAGTGGGGGGACTTAAACAAAGAGGATGTCAATGAGGAATTTATGTCTCTAAATTGCTCTATCAGGATAACTGACCCATGCCCATTCTCCCATAGAAGATGACAATAAAGGTTTACAGTTAATGATGGGATGGGGGTACGACAAGAATGAAAAACTAGGAAAAAATGACAATGGTTTGCTAGAACCCATTGTTCTTGAGATACGTCCAAATAATCTTGGCCTCGAATGTACTACTGGAAAGGTTACCCTTATTGGAAAAGGTTCTTCTATTAAACAGGCTAAGGCTTCCTCTTGGTTACCCACATGTGTGATACTACCTTCGCTCTTAACGTTGCTAACCTATTTGAGAATAACTCTCTTTTCATGATATCCACAACATCTTTCACCTCAAATGGAAAAACCACTAAATTAAGCCTAGTATACCCCCAACTCGTCGACTAGGACCAATGAGGAACACCAATTCTAGATATGTTTGAAAACGATGAGGCAATCTCAAAATTAATGGGACTTTGTGACAACTTACCATGTGGGGATCACAAAACAGTATTTGATATAGAGCTAGACACACAAGCGTACTATGGGGAGACAATTGAATCCCTTAGTCACAAAATTGATGGCATGAGAATGACATGCAAGTATTTGAGTGAAAACCACACTATGGAACTTTCAAATCCTAAAATAGTAAAAGGAAAGGACATATCTAAAGGTGAAAACCTATCTAAGGAACCCAAGGATGAGGGATTCAATCTCCCCCTAAGTGCAATGCATCCTAAAAATTCAATACATCTAGCAGAGAAGGCTACCCCAGTGAATGTAGGAACAAAATAGGTGCCTAAGATAACCTTTTATGCTAAATCCTTGTTAGATGAAGAACAAAAAAACCTAGCATCGTTCTTGAAAGAGAGAAGAGAAAACTCTTCATGGTCATACACAAATATGCTAGGGCTTGATCCTGAAGTGGTGGTACATCACTTAGTAGTCTATCTTGAAGCCAAGCCAGTTAAGCAGAAGTTGTAAGAGATGCACCCTCAAATAGCCTTATTGGTTAAGCTAGAGTTACAAAATATCCTTGACATTAGATTTAACCGACCAATCGATTATCTTGAGTGTGTTTCCAACTTGGTACCAGTCTCCAAATCCAATGTGGGCATAAAAAAATGCATAGATTTTAGGGACTTGAACAAAGCATGCCCAAAAGATGATTTCCCTCTTCCCAACATCGACATCATTGTTGATTTAATAGCTAGACATGAAATTTTATCACTCATGGATGGATTTTTAGGCTATAACCAAATCATGATTACAAAGGAGGACCCACATAAAACTACATTCATTTGTCCATGGGGAACATACTGTTGGAACATGATGCCATTTGGGTTAAAGAATTTTGGAGAAACTTATCAGAGGGTGATGACCCTAATCTTTCATGATATGATATATAAAACAGTCGAAGACTATGTGGATGATATTTTGGCCAAAACAAGAAAAAGGAACAAACACATAGAGGTATTGGGACCAATCTTTGAGAGGCTCAAAGAGTATGCGGCTGAATCCAAAAAAATGTGTCTTCAAGGTAACATCAGGGAAAATTCTTGGCTACATAGTGTCACAAAGAGTGATAGAGATAGATCCAACAAAGGTGAAAGCAATCCTAGATATGGAACCATCACAAACATTAAAACAAATGAGAGGGCTACAAGGATATATACAATCCATTAGGAGGTTCATAGCACATTTATCAGATAAGATCCATCCTTTCTCGCATCTTCTCCATAAAGGAATAACATATAAGAGGGATGGGAAATGCGATAAATCCTCCCAATAGATCAAGGACTGCCTATTGTCACCTCCAGTTCTCATGTCGCTAATACCAAAAAATCCATTCATCTTATACATCTCAACAACATCAATAGCACTAGGTTCTCTTCTATCCCAACATGATGAAATGGGAAAGGAAAGAGCTATCTATTATATCAGCAGGACCTTGGTAGGTTATGAAATGAATATCATTCATTGGGAAGGCATGCTTAGCAGTGTTCTTTTCTTCACAAAAAATTAGACATTACATGCTTGCACACCAAATAAAGCTTATTGCTAAGATCAACCCATTAAAATATGTCTTATCCAAAGCAACTCTCATGGGGCGAATGGCCAAATGGGTAATGATCTTGATAGAGCTTGACATAGAGTATGTGGAGCACAAGGCTATCAAAGGACAAGTTATTGCAGACCAAATAGCTGAGGCAGCCATTTATGCAGAGAATCCTTTGATATCTAATTTTCTTGATGAATCAGTGTTTCTCCTCCCTCCAACAAATCAATGGAAAGTATACTTCGATGAATCGTATACCCAACATGGATTAGGGGAGGGAATTCTCTTTATCATCCCTCAAGGTGATTGTATTCCAAAGTCATATCAGCTATCATTTCCCTGTACCAACAATATTGTTGAGTATGAAGCTTTAATAACGGTTCTAAGAATAGCGGTCCAATGGCAGATACAAGAGTTAAAGGTCTATGGAAACTCACATCTAATTTTCAACCAAGTCAATGACACTACCAAACCAAGGATGATAAACTTACTCCTTATAAGAAGATGGTAGAAAGTCTTAAGGATTTCTTCATTGATACAACCTTTGAGAAGATACCTCGTGTGAAAAATCAAGCAGTAGATACCATGGCAAAAATTGGGTCTTTATTAGACATGCCACACAACGTCCTTCAATGTGAATTCTTGGTAGAAAAACTTATCGTATTAGATTTCAAAATCCATGAATCTAAATTTTCATGTGTAATTGTTGGTCCTGGTTCCCAATGGTATCATGATATACTCACCCACCTTAACAGAGGTACCCTTCCAACTAATATCACCTCTAACCTTAAGAAGACCTTTTTCAAGAAGGAATCTTGATTTTTCATCTTAGGTGATACCCTATACCGTAGAAGCATCAAGGAGACATTACTACGATGTCTCAACCAAGAGGAAGCCTTGAACACTTTAATAGAAGTACACAACAACATATGTGGTTCTCATTCTAGTGGTATGAACTTAGCTAAGAAGTTGTTGAGGACAGGGTATTACTGGCCAACTATGGAAAGATTACCCCCACCTCATTTAATGGCCATAAATTCATCATCACGACCATTGAATACTTTACCAAGTGGGTGGAAGCCATTCCTATGACCTACATAACAGGGAAGCAAATCTCCAAGTTTATCCTGAACTACCTTATCTATCGCTATGGTGTTCCGCAAGCCCTTATCTCAGATAATGGTACACCCTTCAAAAATTAGGATATAAGAGAGCTATGCCAAATATTCAATATCCAACATCGATTATCTACCCCTTATTACCCCCAGGTAAATGGTCAAGCTTAGGCTACTAACAAGACCATTCTAAAAATCCTGAAGAAAACGGTCAATGAAGCTAGCTGTGATTGGCATCTGTAGTTAAACCCCATCCTATGGGATTATCAAACCAAAATTTGCATGCCTACAAGTGTAACCCCTTTATCCTTGGTCTACGGATTAGAAGCCATTTTACCTATTGAGGTTAAGCTTCCCTCGGTGTGAGTGTCATTGTAGAATCTGACAACTAATGAAGAGTATAGGGTATCTCGGTTGAATGAGTTAGAATTCCTAGATGAGTGTTAACTTGATGCCCACAATCATTTACAAGCATACCAAAACCGATTAAGAGGGAGCTATAACAAGAATATCAAGAGTCAGTCTTTCCAAGTGGAAGATCTTGTACTTAAGCAAAATTAGAAGAATGTTCCAAATCAGGATAGTAAAGAAAATTTTGAGCCTAATTGGTTGGCCCCATTCATTTTCACAACAAGCTATGGATTAGGAGCTTACTAGTTATCAACGCCTGAAGGTGAAACCTTACAGGAGCCAATCAAAAGTCTACATTTAAAAAAAAAGTATGCCTAGGCTTGAAGGGTGTAAATCTAAAACTACAAAAAAATCAAAAAATAAGGAAAATCCAAAAAAAAAGAAAAAGGATTGAAAACAGTAAAAAACAAATTGTCCTCTAGTGAAAACCACTTCGGTGGCACTTTGGGAAAGTACCTTGATGAAAACCTGGAAAACAAGCACCTTGCATAAATAAGCACATCCATCTATCTTTGGCTCTTTAGCTTATCATGATTCACATCCTTCCATCCACTGCACCACATCACTCATCTTATTTATTCTATCGCCTACTCACATCCACGTCATAGCTTGACATTGTGTAAATATCATATTCCCCTTAGTACTACCTGGCACATTCCTAAGGTCAGTTTGTCTTGCCTATATCGAGGTAGTCTATCATGTCACATTGGGGGAAATTTTTTATGCTTGCATTGGATTGGGTTCTTTTATATCTTAAGGTTATTCACAATCTCATCAAAAATCCCAAAAACATTCATAAAACATTCATCAAAAAATCCAAAAAACACTTGCAAAATCGGAAAAATCCAAAAATATTCAAAAAGTTGTAAATTCAAAAATCAAAAACATCCAAAACATGTCAAAATCCCTAAAAATGTCAAAACATCAAAAATCCAAAAACATAACCATGTTGAACTAGATTGTCTCTGAGCTTGAATGTAGGAAAGGCCATCACTAATGTGCCCCCGAGACACTTTAGATTAGGAGTCCATCATAATAAACTAACAATCAATCAAGTGTTCATATCTAATCAATAAACTAGTCAAGGTTAGTTGAATTACGTGGTCTTTGCGTGCATAACGTAGGAAAGGATAATCTTTGATAAGCCCTCGAGACCCTAGGTCAGCCCCCTTTAGGTCTTGGTCAAAACTTAGAAAACCCCAAAATATTTGAAAACTAAGAAAACCTCAAAACATTTGAAAACTTGGAAAACCCTAAACAACCTAAAATAATCGAAACTCAAAAACATTCACGTAAACTTTCAAAAGGATAATTTTTTTTTTCAATACATTTCAAAAATGCCAAAAACATTAAAATATTCTAGAAAAAGTCGAAAGCCATCCATCCCATTTCGCTTTCACCCGCAATAAACTTTCATCCATAATAATTCAATTGCCATCTTCAAATTTTGGTAAAACAAGTAGAAAAATAAGTGTTGCAAGACGTGAAGTAAGAACTTAAGTGTCAAATTCTAAAGTCTAGATCAGAGGTGAACGAGTCAATAGAGTTTGTATCAATGGCCTATCACACACTTAGTCTTAGTCAAAATATCTGATAAACATATCCTAGGATGCATCCTTCCGACAATGGACATCAACATCATAAATCACCTTAGCTATGTTATGTTGGTAAAAGGTATAGATAACACTATCTGTTTGTCTTTGATCTTTTCTTATGATTTATCTTATTGACTCATTCTGAGGACCTCTCAATGATGTCTAAACGATTTAGAGAGAAAGGAATGGGGCATCGATCATTATCTTTCGTTTGTTGTGCTTTTGGGGTATTCTTGTAAAATAACATTGGCACATACTTGCTTAGTTGTGTGTAGGGAGGTCGTTTGGAGTAGATTGTTGACTATTATGTATGCTTTGGTCTGATACATTCTAAACTTCTAAACTACATTCCAACAAGATTTATGTATCTCAAGGTATGAACAAGGACTATCCTATCTATTTTTAGAGTCAAAGTCCATTGCACTAAATACAATGCCATCTTGGTTATCAATACCATGATGCATCATGTCTATGTGTTATATCAAACAATAAGGAATGACAGAGAGTCCCAATCCCAGATATGAGAAAATCATCCATCTCATCACAATAATCTAGTAAATTATTGATGGATCATGGACGTCCTGGAATTCTAAATCAATCTTAAAATCAATGGTCAAAATAATTCATCTTATTCTTCTATCTCCTTTCCACACTAACATAGTATCATGACAGTCAACAAAAATCATTGCATCCGCCCTGCATCCACAAACCATTAGCATACATACATCCTGCATAAGCATATCATATCATCTGTATATCATAAAAAATGTCATCATCATATGGGAAACATGAAAAAAAAAAAAGTATCCATCTCATAACATGTCATAAAAAGATACTAAAAAAGAGAACATCCATTGCATTACATCAATATCATACATCACATTGCATAAACATCACAACACAAATCATCTCATATCACATAGCATAAATAAAGAAGTGAATCCATAACATAAAATTTGCATCCATTACATCCATACATAATCATTACACATGAAATAAATAAAAAATCACATCATATATCATACATGCATCACATCATAAATCCACATTGGGCCATCTCATATATATATCTCAAAAAATGAATGTCGTGATACAATATCAAATTCAAAGTGTAACTATCATCAAATGTACATATACAAGAGGCTATCAAAAATGAGCTTATGAATGTGTATATGTATGATAAATCAGGTTATACATCAAAAAAGTGTCTATATGGAGGCTATCCTCTGTTGTCTTGATCCCCATGATGGGACTAATCCTGACAATGGCTTGACTCTCTTGGATTTCTAATGGAGGGAGCAACATCTAAAGCCCTTAGGTATGGCCCCACTCCTCTACGAGAAGTCCAGCTATCAAATATCTCGAGGAACATCTTGATGATACAAGGCCCTGTAATAGGCAACTTCTATAACTGCATCTCAATACATCTTAGCAGCCACCACTTGTGCAACAACTGTAAAAAATTCAAGTTGTTGTCGTCTCCTAGTCTCCTGGGCTAGCTATAGATCTAGTTGCTATCTCAATTGGACCTCTCAATCTCTCTCCATTGTCATGGCATGTAGTTGCTATCATAGTTGGTCCCTCTCTGTAGTAAGGGCTACAATCAACCCATCCCTCAGATCTGGCCTTGGTGGCTATTGTGGCTAGTCTAGCTACTGGTGGGCCTAGTGCTCTTGGTTCTTCTGACCATCATCTTGTTGTACCTACTCTTCGTGACCTAGAACTTGTGCCCTCTACTAATCAGGCTGCTAGTCTGGCTGTTGTCAACTTCTGCCCCCACCTCTGTCATGACCTCTACCTCTGTTATGGGGGTACCCCCTGCTAGGTCTATCAATCATGTTGGTGGTCTCCACCATGCATCATATGTTAGGGTGGTCCCTGCATCTAGTGGTCCCTGATTATATGCCCATGGGTGGGAAACTAGCTGGCTAAAGTCATTGACTACCACATGTGGCTCAATTTATTGTCCCCGCTCTACATCTCTCTAGGATCTTGAAAAAATTGTTGTATAATCCTTTGGGGGCACATCCTGGATCTCCCCAAACTGTCGTGCTACACAGTCAGGTAGATAGCACTCAATCATCGTGTGCTCGCAACCTTGGAGGTATCGATTTTGTCGAGAAAAAAAGAGCTATTGTTGGTCATCATACCAAGTAGGCATTTGGAGCCATGAACACAATCTGAAAATGGTCATATCATCTATGACCCTCTGCTAGAGGGAATCCCTGTAGTCCTAGTGTGTTGCAATATCATGGACAATCAGTATTGGAAAATAATGGGTTCATCTTCATGTACATCCGCTAAAACCACAATGGGTCTCAACACCATGATATGCTCATAAGCCTAGATATGAAGAAGACTGATGCCAACTTTGATGCCTCTCCTCTAGTAGTATACTGATTGGTGCATATCATGATACAATGAGGCCAACATAATTGGCCCCCATGCATACATAAGCGTCATGTGAATCATACCATGCCATGCCAGCCCCCAACCCGGATTGAAACCTCTACCCCATCAGTCTGGGGCAATCACACCGGAAATTAGCATGGCCACAACCAATCTAAAAATAGGTACCCGTCTGTGGTATAGATCCAAGTCGATCTTTGAGCTCACTAAAATGATCTCATTTGAACACAAAAGATCATAATAGGCATCCCTTCTTGTTGGTGTGTTTTCCAGTACACCCTTAGAACTCACTAAAGAGTAGCCAGCTCCTATGATCAAGAATTCCCAAGAGGAATGACCAAGTTAACGAGTTAAAGCTTTGACTATTTTCACTCCTTCAATTCAGGCTTTGTGGGACCTAGGAGGGTGTTCCTAATTATGTTCCATTTGAAATCTCAATGAATGACATATCAAATCACAGATCAATTCCTATGATGGGTTAATAACATAATTCACTCAAAGGTTGGCTAATCTTTAAGCAAATAATTGTTAATTCACCAGGAATAGGGAAATAATTCACATACATGCCTCATGGTAATTTTTTTTTAAAAGATTTATGTTCTAATCTTGAATCCACGATGTGGTATACAATTATTATCCTTCAAATGACAAATACGTTAACAAATAGATTAGTGTCTTCATCGATTGGGCAATGGAGTCACACATCTTACAATCAGTAATATATAAATTCTTTAACTCTGATTATTTTGGACTATTTTCATAAGGCCTTACATTGGGTGATCCCACAATACTAGCTTACAATTTTTGGCTAACTAAATATTCACTTTCGGGCACCTATAGTGGCTAAACCATGAGGAATTTGAACATGATGCAAACTAGTGATTTCTGACATTTTGTCTGTAGATTCTAAATATATATTTTTTCAAAATTTTTGGAATTAGATTGCACTTCTTTTTCCATCTACTTCAAAATCTAGTTTTTTTTTCAGTAAACAACATTTTAAGGAGTGATGCTCACTGTATAACGCATAACTTTTTTTCCATGAAGGATAAAAATCTATTTTTTTCAAATTTAGATTTGTAACTATGACAGCTAGTGCTTCCAATTGATTTCATAGTGTTTTATTGAATATTTTTTCCTTAATCAAGTTTTGAAGTCAAACCAATTACAATTCAGACATAGGTGGACCGTATAACACAACTTTTTTTGTATGCATCAAAATTCAATTTTATTTTTTTGTTGGATCAAGGACTTCAATATTTGGTGCACTCATATTTTTCAAAAAAATAAATTGATAATCTATTATTTTTCCACATGTGCAGAATAGAGAGCTTGATTTTCGGTGAAAACCTACATTTAGAAGAAATAAAAAGTAAATATAATAATAAAATTAAATTTATTTAAAATTGTACTTTTTTGGAAGCTTATAATAAGGACTACATAATTACAAAAAATAAATATTAAATTAATTCATTTGATCCCCCAAAAGGTAAATCAAAAGTGGTTTTTATCAACATTTTGATAGGTGTAAAGGAGACTCCATTATAGGTATGGTTTAATACTAGTAGGGTTCTATCCAAGGGGGTTTGATCTAAGGTGGTTCGATCAAACTGTATTCAATTGGAATCCTTTAAATGGAACTTTTCAAGGCTTAAATCATTATATTTTCTAAAAATATGCGATTTCAACAAAAATCAGGATCTCCCAAAAATTGTAAACTAGCTTTGTGGGATCACCCCATTATGAAAAGTCACTGTACCTAAAAAATTACTTCTTACCAGATCCTTTATAAATCCTCACAAATTCATGACCTCACTTAAGAATTTCATTGATTCTTTGAACCAAAGTAGAAATAAGAGCATGCATTCAAACAAAGTATTAGAAGATGAACAAAATATGCTTGATATTTCATTCAAAACTTGCAAGATGATTTACAAAGGAGAATAAATGACATGCATAATATTTGTTTTTATATGAGTAATTTATATAAGACTATTTAAAATTTACATATGCATAACTCAAAGCTAAAACAATTCGACCGGTCCATTCATTTGTATTCTTCATAATTTCTACCCTTTGTGTATACTAGATCTAAAGATTCAAAATACCAGAACCCTTGCAAATGAGCCATGATATCCCTTTTACAATGAAAGGGAGAAAAACAAGCTTCTGGCTCAAGATGCAAATTACATTTTCAAATATTTCATTTCAGCTCAAATTTGGGTTGCATTTCAAAATTCCCAAATGTTGAAAATGGGAAAGAAAAATCTATAACCAACATCAAAAAGGGAAATGCAAAGTGTCGCCAAAATTCCCTTTACCCTCCAGCTAGGCCATATATCTATTGTCCACGTCACTAAAAATATGCACAATCAGCATGAAAACCCCCAAAAATAGTACCACCCACGGGGAACAAGAGCAACCACCACAACAATTTATCAAACAACACAAAAATTGCAAAAACCACACACAAATTCTTTTAACTAGAGGCATAATTAGCACCATCACCCAACCCACAATACACATGACCGCTCCACGTTGTTGCAAGAGATGGAGAAGAAACTTCTACTTCCTCCTCTTCCTTGTCTTTTCTAGGAACCAAACCATCGCGTTCGCTTGGAGTCTTGACAACCAACGATGGAATGGAAAACACCTCCACTCCATGGACCTCAGTTTGGTTGAGTGACATGAGGTATTGCATATAACTAGAGTTGGTCTCAATAACACTTTGAGATGGGATGTTTGTAATAGAAATTGGAAAATTCTGCCTCTCATAAGAGCCACATCCATATCTTATTTTCCTGTAGACTCCAGAGGTGAACGATGTAGGCTCCTTTCCCTTTTCTTCAACTTTTTCCACAACAACACCATGGTGCTTAAGTTTGTTGTTGCATTTGACAGGAGCACACAGGGGCTTCTCTATAGGGACCTTCTCCTTCGCAATTGGAGCACATTCAGGTGCCTTGTGATCATGTACAAAAACACTATCTTGAGGCCTCTATAAATTAAGTCTATGCGACCTCCTAACTAGTACCATGGAGGCAACTGGCTTGCTCATTTTTGATGCCTAGTAATCTCTCGAGCTCACAATTGAGAACTCCTTGCTCTACACAAATTTAGAATGATGCTAAATACTAGATGTGAGAGTGAAAATCACTTCATCTGTATTTATCGAGCAATTTTGGTGATGTTTTCTCCTCAGTGTTGGTGTCACACGCTCGAGGGATTAATTAATGGCTGACATCAATCTCTTCACTGTTAACAACCCAAGTACTTAGAGATTTGCAAATCGCTCCACATAATGGATGGGAATTAATCCATCACACACAAGGAATCAATTTTATTGTCCCTGAGGAAAGCACACCATTAATGCTTCAATGGTTGCAGAAACAAAATAGCTATCACATGCGTGCATTGGTGATTTTGAATATGTATCGTTGATTTGATAATGAGCTAGACAATTGAGTGGCCGAGATACAGTCAAATCAGGTTTGAAAACCTAGAACCACAGCTTGCCACCTTTAGGACAATAGGAAAAATTTGACTGGGTGCCAAGTCACTCATTCCACAGGATCAACCTTGCTTTGTACTGCGGTCGAGAATGCTACGTGTCACCATTTCGTGCACCTCACAAGTTGTTAGGTAGGCATTAATCATGTATCACGAGGTGTGTGATGAACTACATGGATCAAATCTTAATCCATCATTACAACCGTCAATTTCACCTCCATTGATTACCGGGTGTCGGTACAAGGGTTGGGCTCCATATGACGAGGACATGCGTCAACATCTCGCAGACCTTGCACTCTTCAAGACAACCCTTCATTACTACTTACGTGATGTCTGATGGGCGGTTGGGATTCAATCCTCAGATTAGATGGTTCTCGCTCCTGCATTCACTTAAACATTAGTCATAAAGGGGGCCATGACTATGCCGACGATGAAAGGACCCTTGGGGATGACAAATTAAACCCATTAAAAATATTTTGCCTGACTATATAAAATTTGGCACGGGATAAAATGCATGGTGATCACTTTTCTAACTGAAGGGGGTCGGTTACCTGACATTTTTGAAGGCTCAGGTAATGACTTACTTGACTGGCAACCGACACGGGAAAGTCACTGTGAAATTATAACGATGGAGGGTTTTAGAATATGACACTTATGAAATTAAGGTTTATAACCAGACCCTTAGCCCATTTTGATTGTAGAACTCAAAAAACCATGAAAAATAATATGGTTTTCTCAAAATTTTGCATAATTTTAACAGCTCCATCAATGGCTCGTGCTCGGGGACGTATACCCCCAGTGGGTATAGTGAGAATCTAGATCTCAGGTTGAAGTAGACTAGGGCAGAAACACAAAAAACCTAGGAGCTTTCCCGGACGAAGCAAGTAGGCCCAACAAAAAGAAAACACACCAAACCCAGCCTATGTACACTATTTCCAAAATTATATAGTGTCATTTATTCCTAGAAGCCCCATTTAAAAAATTGGCTTCGATCTTCAATTTGGAGGCCTGTGGCCCCCAAAATTTAGGACTGATTCTTTCCTCTATCAAAAACTTTGTCCTATTGTGCTGGCAATGGATCAACCTGTACATTATGTAATTCCAGGCAACTAGCATCATTTATTCCACTTATTGTAATGCTGCCTCATTCATTAGCCTTTTCCACTAGATTCTCATCAAATTGAATTGGGAAAAAAAAAATCATACTCCATATTGTCATCAATTTGTTCATCAAATTGAAATCCTTCATAAACACTTTGGCTCATACTTGTCCAATCCTTGATAAGATCAGGGAAGAAAAATATAGAATCAAGCATACCTTCAGTCTATTTATCATGAGTGTTGTCCTCATGGGATGAAAGAAGTTCCATAATAAGATCTAGAAGAAGAGGAGTATCTACAAAGAACTCAAGTGCAACTTCATACAGATTAAAATCATACTTTTGGTTGTCCACACCTTTGAATATCTCTTCACATGGAGCAAACAATCTTGCAATGCTAACATGCTCTGAAAATTCATCAAATGGCCCCTTCTCATCAATACACAATGATGTTGCTCCAATATCAATGCATTCATCCTGGTGTACCATTTGACCACCCAAGAATGAGCTCCCTTCTCTGTTAATGCAAATATCATCATATGGAGTATGGGTGTTTGACACTGCAACCACCTTTTCAAGCACATGACTAGGTACCATGGGAAAATGAGCATAATCATCTACATCTCCCTCAATAGTAGTAATGCACTCAAGATTTCCATTATGGTCTTCAACTTCTTCCTCATATGAACAATTATCACATTCAAATATCAAAAAATCTGAATTACACTCTTGGTGTTTACCATGTGTGATTTTCTCATTAACATGTTGGAAAATTAATTTACCAACATCTATGCCATCATATTTTCCATATAGTTGATAAGCTTTTAAATCAGATTTGACACCTTCAAAGGAAGAGCCACATACCTCAATATCCACTTGGCTCTTATTTTCACCTTCTCCTAGATATTCACCAGTAGTATTTTCCACAAACTCATCAGAATCCTCCTCAAAGAGTGGATTGCTCCTACACCAATAACATTCATTATTTATAACCTCATCTTCTAGTGATGATTCATCAAATAAGGGATTGTGTCATATCTTCATGGTTGTCATAGACACCCCTACCCTGTCATCATGAGGATCCCAATCTCTAAGATCATCATTGCTTTCAAAATTAGTATAGTCACCTGAGGAACAAAGAGAGACGTTTTCAACATCCTCTTCATCATTTGTATTCAAAACTATTGATTTGCATTCTAAGAATTCTTCACATGAAGAGAACTACTCACTGCCAGAAAAGTACATTCTTTCAGAGCTATCAACATGTTCTCTACTAGAGGCTAGAGACTCGACTTCAATGTCATAAGAGGAATTGTAATCAATTGAGGATCGACCAAGTTCAATTTCATCACCTTGGTCATGGACTTGTGCATCATCATCACTGCTTACATGAGAATAGGGGATTCCTCTTTGCACTCCTTGTATTTTTTCATGGTATAGGACATCCCAAGGATGAAAATCATGCACTATTTCCTTGTCTTCATACTCTAAATCTTCATCCCCATCACTACTGCAAGAATCTCCCTCTATGTTACTTGTGAAATGACAACAATCATTAATCAACTGTTGACACTTCGATACATCCCTTTGATTTGCTAATATTGAATTTTTCTTTTCCTCATCATGAAAACTACTAGTATCAGTTTGAAGTGACACTTGTCTTGTGTATTCATCCTTAGCCTCCTCTACAACCCTTATCCAGTCAACTACTTGGCTCAAGTTGTGAGGTTTCAGTTCCTTCGGTAAAGTACTTAATCTTGATTGATACATGTCACAAAACAAATCAATACATATGGAGTCATTTGGCCTAAGATCCTTAGGTATTTCTAATAAGGTGTCCACAAATCTAGAGAACAAGTCATAGGGTGATTCCCCTTGATACCTCTTCATTTCATGTAAGCTTCTAGTTGAGAATACTTGATCAACTTTACCTTGCTCCCGTGCCATTTTAGCTTGAATCTCTGAATAATTACCATAATGTGACAATGGGGAAACTAGTGTGATAGGATGCTTATCCTCTTGGCTCACACTTCCACTAATTGATCCATAAGCTTCACTAGCATGAGAATAATTAGAATTATCAGCATTAACTGATGCAAATCCTTTCATCATTGAATACTTTAAATTGTTTTCAATATCTATTGCCATTTGGAATGCTTGATGCAACGTGTTAGGCTCTTTGTCTCTCAAGAGGTAACTCATCCTCTTATCAAATGCACCTAGATACACTACTAAACACTCTGCATCATTTTGTCTTATGGTTGCAAGGATCTCTCTTACTATTTTCGAAAACCTGAGATTGAAAGAAGGAACTGACTCATCCTCTTCCTTCTCCATACTCATGAAATTTTGTCTAGTTAAAACTGGATCAAATATTTCTCCAAATTGTTCCATGAACACTGCCTTAAATTATTCCCATGAATGAATGGAGGAAGCTGGCAGATAAGAGAACCAATCTCTTGCATCTCCCCTCAAGGATTGAACAAACAATTTCATGACAACATCTTCAAAGCCCACTTCATAATCTCCCACATATCAACAAACTCTTTCATATGTTTGTTTTCTAATTCAAATTTGTCACCATTAAACTTTGGTATCCTATCTCTAACCTTTGGTGGCATAACATTTGGATAACCACAAATTTTATCAAAGCTAATGGCTCTATACCTCTTAGTACTAAAATTTCCTTGTTGTGACAAAGGTTGTCCATTATGCACTGTTACATTTATATCCATGCCAGAAGTTTTAGCCTAACAGACCATCCTTACTCCTCAAAAAGAGTTGAGAGAATTTACTGTACAACTACACAATGCTACACCAATTCCTCTAGCAACTATTATCCTAAGCCTTTATAGTGCACAATTTTTTTTACAAATTATGCTTAAGATCTTACCATATTTGCATGCTTATAACTCACATTTTGAAATGCATGCTACATTATCTCTAATATTCCCTCATCTAGTACTAATTTACCTAGTAGGGAATCATTTACAAATCGAGCATGGAAAATTTATCATAATTTTCTATAAACATGATTAATTCTCCTTAAATTCTATGAGAATACTTGGAATTTTGCAGCAGTAGACTATCCCTTTCCCTTAAATCTGTGGATCTGAACATTTGATGTAAGCCTTATCAGGTTCTTTAGTCAGAGTCACCACCTCCTAGTATAGAGGAATGAACTTAAAATCAGATGAATTTTCTTCAAAAGTAGAATATGCTCTGGGTTATCTTCCACAATGGAGTCATTTCCAAATCTTTTAAACTTTGTTGCAATCAAGTCTTCTACCAAGTTCAAGAATTTATCAATATTTGAATAGAATGTTCGAATTTACATCACCATTTGACTCTACAATAAAATATCTACATTTGGAGAGTGGAGAATCCCCCAACAGAGTCACCATTTTGTTGGTGTTTTTTCTAGTACACCCTTAGAACTCTCTAAAGAGTAGCCAACTCCTATGATCAAGAATTCCCAAGAGGAATGGGCAACTTAATGAGTGAAAGCTTTGAAGATTTTCACTCCTTCACTTTAGGCTCTGTGGGACCTAGGAGGGTGTTCCTAATTATGTTCCATTTCAATATCTCAATGAATGACATATCAAATCACAGATTGGTTCATATGATGGGTAAATAACATAATTCACTCAAAGGTTGGATAATCTTTAAGAAAATAACTGTTAATTCACTAGGAACAGGGAAATACTTCACATACATGCCTCATGGTAAACAAATTTTAAAAGATTTATGTTCTAATCCTAAATCCATGACTTCATATACAATTATTATCCTTCAAATGGAAAATACCTTAACAAATAGATCATTGTCTTCATCAATTGGGCAATGGAGTCACACATCTTACAATCAGTAATATAGAAATTCTTTAACTCTGATAATTTTGGACTATTTTCATAAGGCCTTACATTAAGAAAACTCACTGTACCTAAAGAATTACTTCTTACTAGATCCTTTATAAATCCTCACAAATTCATGACCTCACTTAAGCATTTAATTGATTCTTTGAACCAAAGCAGAAATAAGAGCATGCATTCAAACAAAGTATTTGAAGATGAACAAAATATGCTTGATATTTCATTCAAAACTTTCAAGATGATTTACAAAGGAGAGTAAATGCCTTATGCATAAGATTTGTTTCAATATCAATAATTTCTATAAGACTATTTAAGATTTACATATGCATAACTCAAAGCCAAAACAATTCGACTAGTCTATTCACTGGTATTCTTCCTAATTTCTACCCTTTGTGTATACTATACCTAAAGATTAAAAAAAAAAACCCTACAAATGAGCCATGATATCCATTTTATAATGCAAGGGAGAAAAACAAGCTTTCAGCTCAAGATGCAAATTACATTTTTAGATATTTCATTACAGCTTGAATTTGGGTTGCATTTCAAAATTCCCACATGTTGAAAATGGGAAAGTAAAATTTGTAACCACCATCAAAAAGGGAAATGCAAAGTGCCACCAAAATTTTGTTTACCCACCGGCTAGGCCATATATTCATTTTCCACGTCGCCAAAAAGTTGTACAATCAACATGAAAACCCCTAAAAATAGTACCACCCACGAGGAACAAGAGCAACCACCACAACACAAAAATTGCAAAACCCACACACAAATTCTTTTAACTAGAGTTACAATCAGCACTAGCACCTAGCCCATGATACACACGCCTACTCTGCGTTGTTGCAAGAGATGGAGAAGAAAATTCTACTCCCTCCTCTTCCTTGTATTTTCCAGGAACTAAACCATTGTGTCCACTTGGAGTCCTAATAGACAATGGTGGAATGGCTAACACCTCCACTCCATGGACCTTGGTTTGGTTGAGCGACATGAGGTATTGCATATAACTAGAGTCAGTCTCAGTAGTGCTCTCAGATGGGCTATCTATAATAGCAATTGGTGAAATTTCCTCCCATAAGAGCTGCATCCATATCTTATTTTCCTATAGACTCTAGAGGTGAATGGTGCAGGCTCCTTACCCTTTTCTTTAGCTTTTTCCATAGCAGCACCATGGTGCTTAAGTTTGTTGTTGCATCTGATAGAAGCACACAAGGGGATTCTCTATAGGGAAATTCTCCTTCACAATTGGAGCACATTCGGGTGCCTCGTGCTCATGTACAGAAACACTATCTTGAGGCCTCTGTAAATTAAGTCTTTGCGACCTCTTAACTGGTACCGTGGAGGTAACTAGCTTGCTCATTTTTTATGCCTGGTAATCTCTCGAGCTCACAATTGATAACTCCTTACTTTGAAAAAATTTAGAAGGATGCTAAATACTAGATGCAAGAGTGACAATCACTTCATTCGTATTTATCGAGCAATTCTAGTAATGTTTGCTCCTCAATGTTCGTGTCACACGCTCAAGGGATTAATTAATGGTTGGCATCAGTCTCTTCACCATTAACAACCCAAGTACTTGGAGATTTTCAAATCACTTCGCATAATGGATGGGAATTAATCCATCACACGCATAAGGAATCAATTTGTTTGTCCCTAAGGAAAGCACACCATTAATGCTTCAATGGTTGTAGAACAAAAATAACTATCACATGTGTACGTTGGTGATTTTGAATATGTCGTTGATCTGATAATGAGTTGAACAATTGAGTGTTTGAGATATGGTCAAATTAGGTTTGAAAACCAAGAACCATAGCTCACCACCTTTTGGCCAATAGGAAAAATCTGACTGGGCGGCAAGTCACTCGTCTCATAGGATCTGCCTTGCTCCACATTGTCGTCGAGAATGCTACGTGTCACCATTTCACACACCTTGCAAGTTGTTAGGTAGGCATTAATCATGTACCGCAAGGTGTGTGATGAATGGCAGGGATTAAATCTTAATCCATCATTATAGTCGTCAATTTCACCACCATTGGTTATTGGGCACTAGTACAAGGGTTGGGCTCCATACGGCGAGGACACACGTCAGCATCTTGCATACCTCACATGCTTCAGGACAACCCTTCATTACTACCTGCGTGATGTGTGATGGGCGGTTGGGATTCAATCCTCAGATTAGATGGTTCATGCTCTCGCATTCACTTAAACGTTAGTGATAAAGGGGTCCATGACTATGCTGACAATGAAAGGACCCTTGGGGATGACAACTTAAACCCATTAAAAATATTTCGCTTGACTATATAAAATTTGGCACGGGATAAAATGCATGGTGACCGCTTTTCTAACTGAAGGGGGCCAATTAGCTGATGAGTTTGAAGGCTCGGGTAATGACTTACTTGACTGGTAACCGGTAGGGGAAAGTCACCGTGAAATTATAATGATGGAGGGTTTTAGAATATGACACTTATGAAATTAAGGTTTATAACCAGACCCTTAGCCCATTTTGACTGTAGAACTCAAAAAACCATGACACAAAATATGGTTTTCTCAAAATTTTGCACAATTTTCAATAGCTCCATCACTCCCAACATATGTGTCATAAATAACACACTCCCCATGAATGGGAAGTTGAAGGATCTACCACACGTCCTCAAGTGTCACTGTGGCCTCACTAATGGGAAAATGGAAGGAGGATGTCTCACTGTGCCATCACTCAATTAGTGTCATCATCATCACTAAGTGAGTACAAACCTATGGCATGAAGGAAATGAACCCTAATCCAAGAGCTCCTAGGCACTCCACCACCAAATCATCGAAGTCGTGTACCACTAACAGAAGGTCAGATCAATGCTCTCCAGACATAAGGGGTTGAATATCCTCCTGCACACATCACACACACATTGTCAATTTGCCTAAAATCTTGAAACTGGTTAAAATATGAGTGTTTGAATCCTAGAATATCCATAGCATCACTATTTCTATGGTGTGAGACTATTTTCCTTTTGGGGGTGCATCACTATTTCATAACGTGCATCGCTATAATCAATAGCGTATCAGTATTTTGACACGACACTATACCAAAATTGATAGGGGCGTCGATGTTTTCTAAGTGTGTCTCCATTTCCCAATGACACATTGCTATTTCAAGCATGTGTCACCCAACCTTCAATGCATCACCAAACTAAAAAAGCCTAACCAATTCCTATTACATAGCTATTCAACAACGCCCTAAAAGACCTAGCTTTGAAACCCTAATAAATGCACCAAAATGCATAAATCGAGGAAATTGTTGAGTCACATACTTGGGGTCCTACATCTTCTCGGTGCTGGAACTCTTGAAATCGATCGGAAAGGTGAATGGGAAACACATGTCGAGCCATCTTGCCAAGGTGTGAGAGCTCAAATTGACAAAATCTCTATAGTGTGAATACACAAATGAATTGAAAGTGACCCTTTATCACATATTTATGCCTAAAAATTAGGTTTTTTTCCCTAATTTGAGAGAAAAGCTAGGGTTTTCACCTATTTCACCTATTTCAGACCTATGGGGCCTATTTTGAGACATTTTTTGCATTTTTGAGTTGGTTTTCACATCCTGGGGCATTTTTTTTGCACCTGAATTAATGTTTCACCTTTGTCGAGAGATCAACCCAAAATTCAATTTTTTCGCCTGATCTCTCAAGGGGGTAGGGTACCAGCTTATTTTCTTTCGGCTAGGGCAACAGTGGGGCATCCAAAAAATTAGAATTTTTTAAATTTTTGATCTGAGCAGCAGTTTTAATCTAAAAACCATTAGTCTTTAAACCAATGTAACAGGCACCTCACTTCAAAGAGGGGCAAAATGTACACACTTAAAAATGTCCTGAATGGTATTACACACTTGATCTGATATATTAACATTGTTTCGTCCTAAAACCCATCTTATTTTCACTTGTTTTGATTAAATTAACCTAGTTATTTTATCAAATGCCTCATTTTCACCTATTAATCCAATTGACCTAATTGGGTTAATTCACCCCCTCTCGTACTAACATTTCACCCAGTTTAATTAAATAAATCAACATATTTGATTTAAACCCTAAGTCCTCTTATTTAATTAAATAACCCTAAACTATTTAATTAAATATCATATTTGCATCCCCTTTTCATTAAATAAATCAATAATTTAATGAATATCCTCTCATTCTCCATCTTGCACATTAAAATTTAGTTTTAATTACTAAATTGTTGATTTCCCCTCCCATCCACTTGCATAGGGAATATTCTCCTATTTGGCTCCAAAAAGTGCATGATTTCTTTCAAGAAAACTTTATAACAAACTTTGAAAGTTGTTACAAAGTATGTTTGTTGAAATCATTCTCAACCCTTGATGCTTTCTTTGATCCACGTGATCTTTGATTTCAATCCTTGATCTATTTTTCATCCTTCTTTCATTGTTGACCATTGATTGATCAAATCAATCTAAACCCTTGATTTTTCATTTGCTTTCCTATAAATACATCACTATTTGGAGAGAAATGGATCCATCTTTTGATAGAAAAGTTATGTTGTTGAAATTCATATTCACTTGCATCCATATTGAGCATTTTTATTAGCATATTAGATTAATCTTCACCCATTTAGCTTAAGCATCCATTAATGGCTTCCATGGTAACTTAGCTTGCATCCATTTTAGTATAATTTGAATCTATGGCTTACATATTTGAATTTTTTTTATATTTAACATAGATTGCATCCTTTTTATCAATTATTTAGCATTTAGAACTCATCTTTATCATGTTAAACTAGTTTCATATCATGTTTAATTCATATCTCATCGGTTTCATCAATTTTCTTCAATAATACTGATTGAAACAAGCCCATATTATCCAAGGGATTGGGAAAGGCTCACCATTCCACATCAATGTGAAACCACTCCTCCAATAGGATAAGATTCAAGGTCTTAGAATAGATTTACCTTATGTTTTCATGTTAGTTTAATGGGTTCTTTTTCTTAGAAATTTTGAATATCTTATTGGGATCATTGCTTAGGGGATTAAATAATATTTAAATTCATTTGGATTTTGCTTATTTAGTTCACACTATGACTTTGGTCACACTGAGATACACTAAAACTTACTAAAAATATAAAGTACTAAAAATGGCCATTGCTAAAAATAGTAACCCCTGCTAGAAAACTCTGAAAACCACCACAAACCCCAACATAGGCCCCTAAGTCCCTTAACCAACTCCACTTAGCCTATGTGAACCTTGGAATAGGCTAATGAGAAGCTCATACTGATCAAGTGCAAGAAGGGGACATTACATGTAGGGACATTTCTACCATGCATTTCTTCCCATATATCTTCCCTTTGAGAATCATATACCATATATTTTCAAAGAAGAGTGTTGCAGCCATAGTTGGATAACTCATACTTAGAAAAAACTCAACAAGACCAAAAAATTTGGCTCAACAACTTATAAAATTGTTTCAATTACTTTAGAAACACATTTTTTGCAAAAATCATTGACAAGACGTATCCAACGAGTCAATAAATGAGTACACAAATGTTTTATATTAAACTTGATTGATTTAAATGTAAATTAAGTACAAAATTGCTACCTCAAGTGGAATCCTGATGGCTGGTAGCCTAAAAATAGTAAACTAAAAAACTAAAAGTAAATACAACATTTTACATCTTCCTCTTCCCTAATCTACTGAAAAATTAGGGGAGAGGTAGAGGTCCTAGTCCTCAGAGTTTGTTGTGGCTCCTCATTCAGCATGGAAGGAAGTGGCTCGATCTGCATTCTGGTGGTAGATGGTAATGACTCCTCAATCTATTCAATTTCATCGAACCCTACATCTCCAACTGCACCTAGTTCCACATCCTCCTACGCCTGTCTCTCAAAATCTAAAATGTCATCCTCGATAAACAATGGAGGTTTCTCATCTCATCCTATCTAGTTGTTGTAAGGATCTATCTCATCCAAATCAATGGGATCCTCTAATTTTTCCTCTACCCTTCTTGTGAACAATTGAAGGTTGTAATCAACAAAGACAAGGTCATTGAGGTGTTTTTGGGCTAGTTCATTCTTCTTTGTGTGGATGGCCTTGAACAAGCTCCAATTGTGCTCACAACTAGATGGACTAAAAGGTTGGCATAGAATGCATAGGGAAAGACTTTAGAGATTTGGAGTATTTGCACCCCAATTTTTCCACCAAGACTCTACAGAAAAAAATATTCAAGAGTTAGAAAAATCATTTTTTTTTTCAAATCATCAATAGTTAATTTAAAATTCATAACTTGTAAGATGCATGTTAAATAAAGACTCCAAATTTTATAATTGGTGTTTGAGTGGTTCTTCCTCAAATAGATAGCTCCGAACAAAAGAGTCTACCCCTTCCAGCCCTGTAACTTTCCAATCCTTTGATAATGAGGTCTCTCACCTCAACCTGGGGTGTCATCCTTTAAATGCATGTGGCAAGGCTCCTCATAACCTCTCCATTAGGATCAAAGATGGTGTCTAAATAGAAAAAATGAGGGTTGAGGAAGTACTCTACTACATGGATGGGTTGGCGGAGTTGATTATTCCACCTCTTATGAATGATCCCCCATATGGGATCAAATTTGAGACAGTCCCCCTTGTAATAATTTCTAATAGACTCCACCCTATCCATGGCCTCATAAATATACCCCATTGGGTTTTGATCACCATCTACCAAACGAAGAAATCTTACGAAGGGCTCCAACACCTATAATTTACAAGTACAAAAAGATTAAAGATATAAATGTATAATGAAAGACTTAAATTAAAAAATAAAATATTCAATTTTAAATTTAAATTCAAAGTTTAGAGGTTACGTTAATGATCTTTGTAACTCTTTGTGAAAAAAGGTTATCAAAGACCATGCTTGCAACCCTCTCTCCTTCAAGCTTCTTCAAGTAAGATGATTCTAGCAATGCTTGACTCACAAATATTTGTTTCAAAGCAGCCAATGAACCAATAATGCTTTGCAATGTTAGGAGAATTGTTGTAAATCTTACCAACTCTTTCCCTAGAGTGTGATTTCTCATCAAATGAAGAACCCAAGGGTGATTGTAGATAAATTTTGTGATGCTCCTTGCATCATCTACAACTGGTGTCACCCAATCAAGTTTTCCTATGTCTTCTAAAAGAAGGTCAAGCAATGTGTTGCATAAGGCGTCCAAAAAGGTGTCTTATGTTTGTCTCGGAGCAATCTCCCAACTACCACATATGCTACCATTATCAGTTATGATTTGCATCACATTTTCTATGCCCACCTCCATGACAATTTCCTCCAACATTAGATAAAATATTTTAGCATTTTTTACTTTGTTTGAGGCATCCACTAATTTAAAAAAAAAAACCTCACCATTTGAAGCTAAAAAATTGATAATGGTGTGGTTTTTACTATCCATCCACCCATCTAAAAAAATGGTGCAGCCATATTTTTCCATTCCTTCTTTTGTTCTTTCTCTATTAGGCTTGCCCTTTCAGTTACATTGGTGAGCAACCTACAAGTACAAAATTTTAATTTTTAAATACAAAAAGGACATAAATTAATGAACACAAATTTATCCTAAAATTAACATAAAATACTATAAGTATAAATAAGCATAAAAAAATAAAATTTAGTAATCTCACTCAAGTCTTTGCAAGGTGTCTTGTAGCCTTTTCCCGTAATTGTCGATACAGTTAGCAAATTATCCCAATAAAGACTACTTGCCACATTGAAAGGAATATTGTTGAAGTACCAAAAATCTGTGCATGCCATATTTGCATGTTCATGCACCTCCTTGTTATACCCTATAGCTTCTAATGATTGTTATGCTCTAGGTGTGTTTTTGGGCACAAAAATTGTATGTGGTGTGCATGAAGATGTAGGCGTTGATGTTGACACTCTAGTAGAAATAGATGAAGTGGTGGTGGTGGATGTGCTTCAGATGCGTGTACCACGAAGAAGGCCCATTATACCTTGAGAACCATGACCACTAGCTATAGATGCTGCTATGGCTACCCATGTCCTCTCCTTTTGTAATTTTTTCTCTTCTACAATTGCAAGCAAGGCATTCATCTCCTTTTATCTCTTCGACAGTGTGTGCACAAGGCTTGGCATCACAATGAGTAATGTGTGCAAGATGGTGTTTGAGGTGATTTATGCCTCCATGATATAAATTTGTGCATCTTTAATGCAAATAACCGACCCAAGTACTGGTCCTTGATATGCATATTTCCAAGCGCATGGTCTCTAGCTCTAGCAAGATGAGTACTTGTAATGGACGGTGGCATCAATGGGGTGGAGCCTGAGGATAAACCTGATCTAGAAGCTTCTCTATTTTCCATTATATGATGTATTCAACCTACACATACAAAGTGAAAGCACAAAATATTAATTTTTTATTATAAAAAAACATAATTTTACATAAATCACTAAAAATAAAAGTAAAATTAGTTTAAATAAATATAATTTAATTTAAATCAATAAAAAATTACTATAATGTAAAGATTCTAAACATTTCTTCCTAAAAAAGGGTTAAAATAAAAAAAAATGTTTTATATACAAAAACACAGTGAAAATAGAAAAAAAAATCTTAAAAAATATGAAAAAATGGTGATGAATCCTTTTTTTTGCAATTTAAATGCAAAATACAACCTAGTTTTAGTATATGATGATTATATTTTAACCTAGAAGCTAGAATTTGCAACCAAAATGAAACGAAATATTTAAAAAAATATAAAAAATTGACTTCTACTTCAAATTTGCCTTCCAAATTTGTAAAAAATCCATTTAAATCTTCTCTCCTTGATTCAAACATGCTGGAAATCAATTGGCACGAGGGTTGGAGGGGTGTTTTTACTTGCATAGCAAATAATTAAAGTTGTTTGGGCTTAATTAGGTTTGTTTTTTTGCCCGACCCCCTTTTTTACCTACATGGGTGAGTTTTTGCCATGGACTCACTGATTTTTTGGCAAGTACTCACCTTTTTCTCCATGAGTCAAATTCGTGAGTAAATGGTTCAAATACTCATGGTGGGAATAACTTGACACTTACTCAAACTCGCCGAGTTTTCTGCAAGTTTTCCATCTATGGTTGCAACCTTGTAGATTTATGCTTGAAGGCTCCAATGTGTAATCTATTGCAGCTAAATACTGATCACAATATCTATTTTATGTTTTTGCAAACTTGAGCTCCCCTTCAAGCTCTGGTTTAGCAACTAGCCAATGTGTTTTCCAAAGTAGGATCTCCCATGTTCTCTAATATGTTCTCAAAAGGATTTTCGTTCTTTCTTTGTACATCTCAAGTTTCCCTTGGTACGTCATGCAACTTATTTGAAGAAACTCTATATTTGAACTTGTCACTACATTAGTACAACTCAATACCCCAAATCCTTTACATGTAGGAAACTTTTTGTAGGGAATTCATTAAGAGGGAACTTGGAACTCAGTGTTGAGAGGTTGAATAATGTATTAACCTTTGACGAGGTTAATTATGTACCTAATATCTCATATTTCTATATTTTCTTATGCTATCATTCATCACCATAATACATTTTTTATTTCCTTTTAAGCTACTTATATGGTAATAGAAATATGAAGTATTTAATTATGTTTAAGATAAAATAGTTGGAAATATAAACTTAATTTTTTTTACTAATAAAATGTTGTTAATCAATGGACAAGAATAAAAGATGTAGGTATGGAATAGGGTTAGGGCAAGGTTATAATGATTGATGGTCAAGATTAAATTAGAAATAATTTAATCAAGGGTGGAGGTTAATCGAGACATGGATTGATAAGAACTTGATGTGGAGGATAAGGTTGGCACGGATAAAGAGTTGAGAAGGGACATTAAATAATAATAAAATTATTTAATTCAGGTGGCTAATGAAAAATTAAATAATAAAGATATTATTTAATTATAGAGGAATGTGACAAACAAAATCATTTTGAATTAAATAATGATTTAATTCAAAATTCAAAAGAGTTGACCAAATTAAATAAATAAAATTTATTTAATTTATAAGAGAAGAGGCTAATGAATAATTAAATAATTAAAATAATTATTTAATTATAGTGGAAAGTGGCATACAAATTAAATAAATAAAATTTATTGAATTAATCAAGGAAGAATAAAGATTAGAAATGAATTAATTAAATAATTAAAATTATTTAATTAATAGAAGACTTATGACTTTAGAAAATAATTAAACAATTAAAATTATTTAATTATCAAAGATGAAAGAAGAAATGATGGAGAATTTAGATGTTGCAGGACTAGGACAATTTTTAGTGTCTACATCTTCATCCTATTTCTCCATCACCTTAAATTCACAATCAAGATCAACCAAGGTACACATCCTTGAAATCCTTTCAACATCCTATATACACTAAGTCATCCATAAGACCTCCATATCATGTATCCTCGTCTACTGATACCATTTCTCTTGGAAGCA